>JAKLNC010000003.1:153089-188903 GCA_022813145.1 Barbatosphaeria neglecta
CCCGCCCCCCCCCCGCCCCCCCCCCGCCCCGCCGCCCCCCCCCGCCCCCCCCCCCCCCCCCCCGCGCGCGGAGACGCCGCGGGCTTTCCCCCTCGTGCCCTTTCCTCTCTTTGATTTCTTGCTCTCATTTTCTGTTTCTCCCGCCCCGCTGATCGCCAGTCCAGGGTCTGGAAGTTGGTGGCGGAGGACGAGGGGATGATCGACAACGGCAAGGGTTCCCCCCCTTCTTTCTGCGTTTGCTTACGGCGTGTCTCCCTCGTTTCGTTTCGATAAAGTGGACATAGTCCGACGAAGGGCTGTGAGTGTCGGAAGAGAAGCGCCTCCTAGTCTTGCCCTTGACCTCCGACTCTGTGCACGAGTAAATGGACAGTGGGGTTAGATATGCTATCCTGCGCTACAACTATTGATGACGCCGGGCTCCGGACACGGGGGGCCAGGCAATCAGGTCAAGCGCAGGCGAAGATTGTTGGGCGCGGTTACGCCTCCAGTTGGTTGTAGGGAGTGCTTCGCACCGATCACAGCGTCGCATCGCTCTCCATACGTACTCCGTACCGCCCCCAAGCAGGCCTCTGGCAATTGTAGCCGACGAGGGCGCGGCTTGTCGTTTTGGGGGGTGAGGGGAGCCGATCTGTGTCTAGCGCGCGAGGTGCTCGAAAATGCCCCTCTTCTTGGGAGGAGCTGATTGGGGCGCATTCCTCCGGCCTTTGCAGGGGGCTAGAAAAGGCCTGTCAGCCAGGCGAACGAAGGATAGCGTTGACGAGAGGGGAAAAGGTCGAAGCTAGACCGGCGGCATCTGTGCCTACTGCGTCATTAGTACCTGAGCTAGCACGGAGTAGCTCGTTAGTTACGGCGTAGTGCGTAGGCTAAGCTTTGACCACGCAGGGAGGGCAGAGAAAGAGGGCATAATAACTTGTACTCAGTATCGGTACTGTGCATGCGCGAAGTACTCCGTGTATCGTCCCCAGTGCCTCCAAGGCGTGGCGGCTCCTAGGTAGGCCCTTGTTGCTTGTCCATGACAGCTCTCGTCCGTGTGCGCGCCAGAGCCAACCCGAGCACAAGAACAGGCACGGCGAAGCACAGCACACCGCGAGGGAACGCCTGTCCGCAATCTGCATCCAGTACGGAATAAGCTCCTCGCTCGTGGTCGTATTGTGGTCCGACGGCAGATCTGACAGAAAAGTCGCCGCGAAATCCCCTGGCTTTGCCTGCGCCAGTGCAACCTCTCGCGATGTTGCAACGCCGCCCAGACGTTGCCCGGCCGGAGCGCCTGGTACGAGCAGGAACTTGCTTGGCCACCACTCAGGAGTCGACGCTTCCTTCCCCAGCCAATGTAAGCCAACTAGTGGCTGGGATCCAAAAGCCACTAGGTACCGTAGCAGCCACCACCGGCACTGGCCGGAGTGGCGGCTGGCGTGTTGGCACGCTGCTGGCTGGCGGGCTGGCGGGCGGCGGGCTGGCTGGCTGGCTGGCCTGGCGGGGGTCCTTAGAGACGTTGCAGCCATCGTGGGCGGGCTGAAGCAAGAACCGGACTGGACGGGGCTGGGCTGAGAGCTACACTAGGCCTCAGGAGGGAGGGCGGTGCTCGTTTTTTGATGACGACCTTGGCGCTGTCACCGCATCGACTGGCCCTCAGAACAGGCCAGAGAGGCCTCGGTCGGCCTGGACGGGCCGTTTGTGGTGCAGCAGGGCCGACAGGACGGCTCGCCATCCTGGGCCTTGCCGTGCTGCCATTTCCAGGCACCCGCCTGCTACTGGGCCAGAGGCATTCAGCCCCCAGCGGCATCGAGGATGTCCAGGCAGGATTCCCAGCGCGGAATCTGAAATAGGTAGCTCGCACAAAGAGGAAGAGGAGGAGGAGGAGGAGGAGGAGGAGGAGGAGGCGGCGGCGGCGGAGAGAAAGGCGGTGTCTCTGTAACCGCCCGATGGCGTTTGCGGCCCACCAACCAACCCCCCTCGCCCCCTGTCCGTGCGGGAGCCGGAGTGCAGGTCCGCCAGGGCACCAGCCCAAGGCCAAACCAAACCGGTGGTCGCGGCTTTTCGAAGCTGTTGCGCCGACAGACCGCGCTCCGTACATCAAAGTATTGAAGTATTCTTTTGAGATCCTCGCGATTTACTGGCAAGATCGGCTGGCTGCTTTTTACCATCTCGCATGCATCGCAGCCCACCTGTTGCAGCTGTGCCCCTCGGCTAGGCTGAGCAGGGCGGGACCGCTGGCTTCGCAGTGTATTTTGTGTACCGGCCGAGGTAGGGATATCGGGGGTGGCGGTCGAGTGGTGGTCCTCCCGACTTTCCAGCTCAGGAAGCTGGCTGGACCTACTGATCTCTCTCTATTCTCTGCTCGGGAGACACGGCGACAAAAGGGAAGGGAAAGGAGAGAAGAGATGTGTGTGTGGTGCGTTCCGCGGACGGTGGCTGAAAAGGGTATGGTTGGCTGCAGGCATCTGCTGCATCCTGGCCGAGAAATGAGATCTGCTCCTGCGCCGCGAGATGCAATGTACATACGAAGTGCACTCCTCCGTGGTGACCGGCCGCATGAGAGCGTCTGGGCGGGGGAGACGGAGAAGGAGGCTGGCGATCGCGAGAGGGTGTGTGTACAGTCTGTCCACTCCAGGCCAGTCCCTCTCTCCGACTCTCCTTCCTTCCACGTCACTGCAGACTGTCACTTTGGAGGAAGAGCGACGGCTGCCTCTTTGCTGGGCTCCTGGGGTGGACGGGGTGGAGGAGGGCGCCCCGGCTTGCACCAATCACAGCATTTTCCCTCGGACATGCAGCCGGCCGTCGGCCGTTTTCTTGAGGAGAGTTTTCAAGCCGCGGCTGGTCTCCCATGTGGCCCGCCCTTCCCTTACAAGACACGCCTCCGTGGGCGACCCATACCAGCAGCAGCGGCGGCGGCGGCGGCGGGAGGCGGGCGGGCGTGAAGGCCCTTTCTCTGGCGCAGGTCCCGGGCTTGACCTGTGCGCGTGCCGCTGCATATTTTTGCTGCGCTGGAGTCCTTGGGCGACAACCACATGTGCGACCCAAACGCTCAGAGTCTGGAACCCCATCATGAACCGTCTGGGAGAGTGAGGTATGGCGCTGATATGTACGGAGGGCGGAAGAGTCTGTGGGCAAAGGTACGCATCGTCATGCCGGCTCACCCATGCGCGTGTGCAGGCCGCATGTAGTGCTACCTAAAAGGCCTGACCTCGTGCATGCGGATATACAAGCACACACACCAAGCACACAGACACCCACACGTATCGGAGGCGGGGGGGAGGGGAAGCCCTGGGGAGAGGGATGCGCATAGGAAATATCGCTGAGGAGACTCCGTAATGAACGCCGTACCGTGCTCAGTACCGCTCATGCGTCCGCAAAGTGGCGACTGGTCGAAGAACGGAAATGGGTGGATGGACGGAGGAGGATGGGAGATCGGGGGCCACTACAGGCCAGTCAGGGCGACGCGCTAAGCCAAAGCAACGGCTTTGTGCGCAAGCCGGCTTGGGCGGCCTTCCCTGTCGGTTGACGGCACTGGCGCGGCCCCTGGACCCATTCCCCGCTTGGCAGACTCCCTGTTGCCGGCGTGGTTGTCAGTCTACTGAGACCAGATATCGTAGAGGGGTTCAGAGGCGCCGGCCCTGCCTGGGGGGATGCCGGCCAAGTTCGCGCCTCCCGTTTTCGCTCTCGGGATTTCCTCGACTTGCTGCCGCAGAGAGCGCGAAGAGCCGGGAACCAGGCGTGCCAGCCTGGAAACGAAAAGCTCCCGGGAAAGGCAGCCGCGTGTCCGCTCCGTACAAGTACTCAACACGCATCTCCTGCTCCGGACGGTTTATCGGGGGTGGCAGGCAGACGAATGAAGACTGCCGACCGAATGGGGGAGCTGGGAAGGCGGGAGGAGGGTCTGGTGCGGAGCCGGTGGGCTTTTTTCACGACGGCTCAGATCCCGTAAAAGCGAACCAGGTTGCAGGCTGGGGGGAGCGCTGTCCGTCCTGCTAGCCGCCAACTCGCGTTGCCTTCTTTCTCCTGGGGCAGCCAGGCGAGGAAACACCGAGAACGTAAGCACTCGGCACGAAATGTAGCAAATGAGAAAAAGGTGCGAGTCGTAAACAGCGATGGTTAACATAGAGCACGAGAGGGGAAGAAAGTGAGAGATGCCATCGCAGGTTTTACGTTCGAAAGCGGCAGGCAGCTAGACAGCCACTCAGTAATACCCGCAAGTGCTCAACAGCTGGAGGTGAAATAGAGGCAAGAACTACCGGCTTGCGGCCGGCTTGCGGCCGGCTTGCCTTGCGCAGCAGCCCGGCAAGGAAAGAGGAAGGGCGAAGGGAAGGAAGGAGCAGAGGATGAGGACGAGAAAGGCAGCCTGGAGGTGGAGGTGGGCCAACCTCAAGCTCTGGAAGGTGCAGGGTGCAGGGGCGAGTGGAAGCGGAGGCGGTGTGGTGCCCACTCAGTACCTGGGTACCTGAGGTAGGTACTTGTACCGCTCGCCTGAGTGCCCACCTGAGCAGGCTCCCAGGTACCTCCCCGATTTATGCCTTCTTCGCTTCGGGGCGCGTTCCATCCCTCCTCTGCCTCTGCCCTTCGTCCACGCGCGCTTCCTCCAGACTCCTGCCCTCATGGGGACCAGCTTGAGAGGATTTGGCGATTTAACCCACTTCCCATTTCCGGACGAAGAGACTGAGGGGAGAAAGAGGAGAAGAAGACCTGAAGCTCGACCAAGCGAGCCCCACCAGGCGGGCGTTCCCTGCACTGCCAGCACTTGCCAGCATTTGCTAGCATTTGCCAGCATTGCCAGCATTGCCAGCATTGCCAGCATTGCAGGCCCGCCGACAACTCGGTCCTGGTATAACTCGCACGGTTAATTATTATCATTTCCCACGCCGGGTGACTTGCCTTTCTCACGCTGCTCGAATCTCGTTTAGACTGCCCGCCCACTTGTGGGAGCCGCCCGGGCCAATCTCATCACTTACCCCCATCGCCCACCTCCCATTTCCCCGTCGACTCACTTCCCCGTCGACTCGCTGAGGCAATGGAAACTAAACCGGGGCCGTCATTAGCGTACCGGCCGCCGGCCTTGACAGCAGAGCAGAGAGGCCACTCCGTACGGAGTATCAGTACGGACGTG
Source organism: Barbatosphaeria neglecta (assembly GCA_022813145.1). NCBI lineage: Eukaryota > Fungi > Ascomycota > Sordariomycetes > Barbatosphaeriales > Barbatosphaeriaceae > Barbatosphaeria > Barbatosphaeria neglecta. Next base: position 158,191 of record JAKLNC010000003.1, read on the forward strand.
GGCAGAGGCTTCATCACAGAGAGGCGGACGCCCACCCTCTCGCCGCCTGCTCGCGCCCTCTTTCGCCAGATCGATATCCTGCAGGGATATGTAATTGCAACCGAGCTTACACTACTGGGGCCCGCTGCCGGAGGGCCCACCAGACATGGGGTGTCTGTCTTTCCTAACCCCCGTCGAGCAATCTCGTGAACTTCCCAACCCTCCTGCCTCCACACCCCCCATTCCCTTTTTTTTTTTTTTTTTTTTTTTTTTGCCTTTCTACCTCTCCCCCCCCATCGCCAACCGTCCCTCGCCCCTTGTCGGCCCACCATTCCCTTTCCAGCCTCTCATCGTCGCGGCCTGCCCAACGGTTTTCTAGAAAATTGCGGGGCCTCAGGCCCTTCGTGGGCCTCTCGGAGGATTCTCCCTCTAATCAGGTGGCCCTGCTCGCGCTCTCTCTCCCTCTCTCACTCTCCCCCCTCTACCACCCATGTTGTGTACTTCCTTCACGGGAGCTGCAGGGGGGGGCTGGTTGGTGGGCCGCTTTGGTGGCTACCTTCTCCTTTGCACACCTCCTCCTGCCACTGCTCCCACTGCGCTATTGTACAGGCCGCCCCTGCACTGCCGGTTAGCCCTCCCCTCGACAGCCCGCACGCGAGAGCCCTTCCCGGCCCTGGCGGAGGTCGTCGAGCTAACAGGGCCTCATACTTGGCCCGTACCGCAACGAGCCCCGCCCCGAGCCTGGGCAAAGAGATGATACTCAGTACCGAGCACTGAGAGGGATCGCAGACAGGAGAGACAGGCATGCACAATGCACAACGAGGGCGGGACCCGCCCCAGGGCGCGCTTACTCCATACAGACCGACCGCATCGCTTCGTCGATGGCCGGGATGGGGGGGGGTTGTTTTCACTGCATTGTCTCCTCGTCCCTCGCGCTCAGATGTTGCCCCAGCGGCCGTTTTCGATCCCCTGTCTTGCCATGGGCAGCTACTCTGCCCCCCGTGTGTGCCTCCGCGCCCCGTAGCGTACACACCCACGCCCGCCACGCCCGACGCGTCCAGGCCGGCCCCCCGTTTTTGTGCAAGGCGGCTGCGGCGTACTGAGTAGGAAGTGACCAAGGTACATCTACTCCGTACTTGTACCTGCCTCTACCAAAAGGGCCCGCCCCCGTTCGGCAAAGCAGAGCAGAGCAGGCAAGCCACCAGCACCCGCCTCGTTCGCCCGTGGGCCGCCATACTTTTCTGAGATCGCCTCCCACCGCCTACCGCTCCGTAACGTGCAAGACTCTGGTACCGAGCATTTGCGTTCCTCGCCAGCTCTGGACCTCTGCCGGCTCTGAGTCTCCGCGGTGGAAAGGCCGACACGCTGGCGGCCTTCATTACCGTCCTTCTCGCGCCCTCTCTCGCCAGTCACATCTCACGCGTCTGCTCCTTGTTGTGTGGTCGACCCCCGCTTAGCGTCCCATTGTGTTCTCCTGCTCCCTTGTGGGCTACCTTGTGGGCTTCCTACGGAGCAGTAAGAGGGGGTGCAAAAACCGCGCCGTCCAGACTCGGCCGTCCGGACTCGAGAAATAAGGGGGGCATTCGATCGGAGAGGCACGCTCCACGCAAGTACCGCGCCCTCGCAATAGCTGTCCGGCATACAGTCCGTACCTTCCTGACGTCCTCAGTATCGTGCAGCTCGGGGGTCCTCGACAGCGATACGTATCCCGTGCCCCATCCGGACTGGGACGGGCCCGTCGCCTGCCAGCCAGATCGCCCCGTTTCCTCCCCCCCTCCAAATTCTCCTCCTTCCCTGTACGGCTGCATGGTACTGTGCTCCGGCATGCACCTCCTGTGCTAAAGGGCCCCAGTCCCGGTTGTCCAATACCCTGCTGGCATAGACCCTCTTGACCTTGTGCCTTCCGCACCCTGTCTTCTGGGGGAGGGCCTGCCCAAAAGCCTACCTACCTCGATCCACCCCCCATCGAGGATAGTGCCGAAGAGGCGTTCATAAAACATTCCCCTCCAACGTCTGCCCTATCATTCCATAACAAGTGCACTTCCGCCCTTGCAAAATCGCACCCAACCATCAAACCACTCCATCGAGACTTTCGTTTTGTTTCAGCCGCCAGAGCCACTGTTTGGCCGAACGCCGTCCGTCTCACTGCGCCGGACTCTCAGCTCGGATACAGTTCTGACATCGGGCAAAGGGGATCACCGGTGACTGGGTGGATTGGACTTGCCTGCGTTGAGCGGCTGTTTCCCCCGTCGCGGTGACTGGTGCTTCGTCGTTGGGGGCGGGCGCCGAAGAATCGTCGTCGACGGAGTCAACAACAACGAGGACGGCCAGCCAGCTCCGGGACCGCGACGTCTTTTTCTTCTTCCCTCTTCACTCACCCCTCGCGAGGAGAATTTTCTGATCAGCGGGGGCTCTGGAGGCGAGGCATGCTCCCATGTCCACCACCACTTACACGGTCACCATGGCAGAGTTGAAGGAGGAGCCGGCACACAACAGCCTCTGGTCCAACTATGGCAACCCAGTGCACATGTCTACCGGCCGCTTCAGCCACGCCTTGGATCCCGGCCTCGCCGACCCCTCGGCGGCGACCCAGCACCCGGCACGTCCGCGGGCAGACCAGCACTCGTATCCGTACGCCCGCTACTCCCAGGAAGAGGCCGACGCCTACGACAGGCACGCCCACGCGGCCGGCCTGGCGGCGCACCACAGCAGCAGCTACCCGAGCCTGAAGCGGTCCTACTCGCAGATCGACCAGCCTTCGTACACGGAGCTCGTCCAGGACATGCGCGAGGAAGGCTCCAAGCTGGGCGTCAACCACGACCACAAGTTGCTGTCCTTCCGGCGCGTGCCGGACAAGCACACCGTCCTCGACCAGCAGGGCCGGGTCCAGTCGCTGGAGATGTCCGCCCAGCTGCACGGCATGTTCTTCCTGTCCGAGGTGCCTTCCAGCGCCAGCGACGGGAGCGTCCTCCAGGCCGAGCTTACCTGCTACCGCCGGAATCTGTTCCAGATCAGCGGCAACCTCGTCACCCCGAGGAGCCAACTCTCGGTCGTCACCGAGTCTGGGGAGACCCTCCCGGTCACCAGCACCGAGGTGACCATCTCCGCCGACGAGTCCGTGGACGGTCACCCGGTCCGCCTCATCGTCATTCCCTACAAGACACCTCCGCCGAACTCCCCCGAGGTCAACCAGAACCCGGACCAAGAGCCGCCCGCGCTGCCGCTGATTCCCTTCCAGGACGACGGGTCCGAGGCCGGCTCCGGGGAATACGCCGTCTATCCCATCGGCTGGCGCCGCCTGCAGTTCCGGATGTAAGTTCCCGCTGATTCCCCCCCGCCCGCTTCTCTGCCCCCTGACTGCCAGGACGGGGAAGGCGGAACATGGAGAAAACAGAATGCTAAGGCGAGTCTATAGAGCGACGGCAAACAATGGACGACGGAAGGAGCTCCAGCAGCATTTCGTGCTGCATCTCAAAGTTGTCGGGACCCTGTCCAACGGTTCGAGGGTCGTTATGAGCGAGTCCGTCACCGCGCCGATTGTGGTCCGCGGCAGGAGCCCACGGAATTTCCAGTCGAGGAAGGAGATTCCCCTTCTGGGGTCAAGTGCGGCATCGCGCGGGCAAGCTCTTGTCGAGACCGGACTAGGCATCGTGGCCGGCCCCCTCACCATCAAGCCGCAAGACAAAGCGAAGGCGCTGAGCCTCGAGGTGCCTCGCGGGGTGTTCACCTTCAACGCGGGGCCCAAATTACCGCAGAGTCCGATGACGATGCGATCCAAGTAAGTCATCATTCGAGAGGAGGACGTGGAAGGGGAGGAGGTGGCCAGACGGAAGAGCGACGGCGGACGAGATGAAGTCGGAATCCAGGAGAGAAAGTTTTTTTGGGGGGGGGATGGGGGGTAGTGCTCGTTTTTTGTTTCTCACGGCTCTTCCGAAAGCGCCAGGGGTTTCATCAGGCTGCACGCCTCCTGGATTTCCCCGTTTTACCCGACGGGAGCCTTCCGCACTGGAGGGCGGGAAGAGAGGAAGGAGGGACAATCGCTAACGCGGCAGCAGCTCGTATCCTTCCTGGAATTCGACGCAGATGCCCATGACAGCTTCCAACGGGAATTATCCGCCGCCGACGACGTCGATACCGGCTGATCCGTACCCGAAGATGCCGCTCTCGGGCGCGGCCAGCTTCACCGCAGAGCCGCAGGAGATGGCCCTGCCGCAGACGTCGATGCCCTCCGTGCAGCTGTCCCTGGTGGCGGGCGACCAGCAGCAGCAGCAGGCCCCGATCCGGACGCAGTATGCCTACGTGCACGGGACGTCGGCACCGCCGCAGCTTTCGATGTCCCCCACGGCCGACAACAGCCTCAGCGTCCCGAGATACGTCGACAGCAACCCGCGGCCGAGCAAGAGCCCCCGCCACGCAAGCCACCAGTCCGTGCACAGCTCGAGCTCCGTCACCAATAACGACAGCGCCGGCGAGTACCGGTACGGGCCGCCCTACGCGGGCCTCAATGGCAATTCCGGTGGCGAGATCAGCCCCCACGACCAGAGCCAGTCTGCATACGGATCAGGCCACGGACCCCAAGACAGCAACGGCTCCAATCCTCCGTCCTCTACGTCGGCGGCGGCGGCCACGGCAGCAGGGGCTGCGCAAAACCCGCCGCGGGATTACTTCCCGCCCGCAGCGTCGTGGACGACGACTGCAGGGGAGTCGAACTCATCGACCTACGCTAACGGCGAGTCACGGTCCTACTCTTTGCCCGATCAGTACGGCAAGAGAAACAACCAGCAGCCACCGCTGCCCTCCGTCTACCCTCCCTCGAGATCCTCGTTTGAGCAGCTAAACCACTATTCGTGGAACGCGACATAACGACACGGCGGGAGGGGAAAGGAGGCGCAGGCGGAGGCGGAGAGGAAGGGATCTGGGGAGTAATTGGTGAGGCGGCATAATGAGAGCATCACCGGAGCGGGCGTCACCGGAACGGGCGTTTCTATTGGCTAGGCGGAACTCGTGGGTTGGCTGAAGGAATCCTCACGGGAATGGGACTTTCATTCGATCGGTCGGACAACTGTTTCTTGGGAAAGCTCCGGTTTACCTGCCTGCCCGCCCACCTGCCTCGCTTCTACCTCCTCTTACTTTCGACGGCGGGCCCAGTGTCACCCTGCTTCCGCCTTCTACTCCCTCCTCCCGATCAAGAAATCCCGGACAGCTTAGCCTGTCCCCGGCCGCGCAAGGCCCATAAGTTCGGATCCTGTCCACGCCGATTCTCGACTAAGTGAGGGGGGGCTCTACATTCCGAACGACGTCCTTCTCTCCTTCTTTCGTTGGCCATCGGCCGGCCTGAAGCCCACTCGACTCCATCCGTTCCTATCGCCTCCCTTTCTTGGTCGCTATCACTAGGACCATGGTGGAAAACGAACCCACGGTTTTCGTGTGTGCGTATGGTCAGGATGCGACAAGGGGGCGGATAGGGCCGACATAGGACGCTGGCTGTTTCCCGACTTCCCTCCTTTTCTCTTGGTTTCATCGTTCCTTTTTTTCAACTTTTTTTTCTTCATCGCCCATCGGCGGCAGGTTTCCTCGGTGGGTTGTCCTCTTCCACCGACCATACCCTCGACGTCGAACACGACCTTCACGACCCTCCTTCCCCCCCCCCCCCACGGTAATCACGCTCACGACCCGTCATGTCTCCTCCCGCGAACCCGGCCATGCGCACGAGTACGGAAAATACGGTGAAAGGATGAGGGGAAAGTCACGGGGTGACGGAGGGGATACAAAGGCGGGCGCTGGAAAACCATATGAGGCTCATGAGAGGGGGAAACATACACGACGATCATCCCAGAAACGAGGAGGATATACGAAGCATTTCCTTGATCTGGGTTTTAGGCACTGGGGGCTGGGCAATGGCCGGAAACGGGGGTGGCTCCCGGCGGATCTCAGAAGAGGCTTTTCTTAGGGCCTTTCTGGACTCATCCCTGCCGAGTAAGGAAACCAAAATTAGTTCATTGTATTGTCTTGGGGGGGGGGGGGGGGGTCCCGGTTTTTCCATCCTGCTTCTTCTTCCATCATTTACACCAGAGTCTCGGGCTCGGTAGCTCAAGGGTTTTTGCTGAGAGAAATGGGTGGTGAGAAAGAAAGGACGGGCGAGAGGGAGACCGCCATTAATGAATGCATCATGGAGAGCAGCGAACGGGACAGGCAAGAGCGTAGGACGAACGATCTGGGGGCAAAGCACATTTTCTTTTTTTCCCGGGGAGAGGAAGGGAAGAGAACAGGACTGCGGGGAACGATTGAATAAAGTAAGCTTTTTGGGAGGGGTGCTTTGGGTCGAGGGCTCGACTCGAAACGGTATACTGTTGTAGCCTTCGTTGTTTATATCTATAATTTTGGATTTTAATGATTGCATTCTCCGATGGGCCCGATTAGTCGACATTTCGCTACCACCTACCGTCCATGCTTAATTCGGTAGTTGCTGAGTTATTTATGTAGGCTTAATTCGGTAGTTGCTGAGTTATTTATGTAGAACCGAGTAAATGCAGGTATGTGCCATGTAAGGGTAATGTGAGAAAGACAAACAGGCGAAGGGAGCAGACAGAAGCAACTACTAAAAGAGAGGGGGAGGGAAAGAGCATCTTTATACACAAAAAATAGAAGAGAGTAGAGTACAGAGTAGAGTACATACACAACATGCGCCGGGCGACTGGTTCCATTCTAATACCCATCTCGTGTCCGCTCTCCGTCGCATCCTTTCTCGAAGAGGCAATGGTTGCGAGCGTTGAGCGGCTGAAAAAACCGGCCTGCGGACCATTATAGTAGCATTCCGCCGTGTCGGAACACTCCGTTAGTAGCACTTTGTGTCCTCTTGAGGCGGGATTTCCTGGTGTCGTACTAAGGTAGGTAGTACGGAGTAGCGGCCCTACCCCAAGTGTTACTTACCTACCTACCTTGCTAATAAATAGTATGTAAGTCCTGAGCAGCCGAGCCGGATCGCCGGCAACCTAGAGTTCTCTTTATATAGGTAGCTTGGACACAGCCTTGATCAAGTCACTGCATGTCCGCAAAAGAAAGAGAGAACCCGCGGATGGCCGGTTAAATGGATTGGACTGAGCTCGCCGAGGTGCCGTGCCGGGGATCCCGCAACGGAGCCTCCGTCACCAGCTGTTGACAGCCGACGGCCTCCAGTTATCGATAACGAACGGCCGAACAAGCCCGCAGGCCCGCACATTGACCCCAGTCTGGTGGTCTTCTCCAAGAAGCCTTTGCAGGAAGAGGAGGCAATTGGTGTGACAACCTGACCGACGACGAGCGATACGAAAGAAAGACGCCCGCCTCATAGCGGGAACATCCCGCTCCTGGACACGGAGGCGCAATTGCAGAGCTCACCACCGCCGGACAGGCGCTGAAACGACTGCACGTGCTTGATATACAGACACTCCTACTGCTTGTCCGTGCCTCACGATGTTCGAGCTTCCAGGGGCGAAGAGGTACGTATGCTTCACAATAATACAATGCACTGCGACTACGAAGTCCCGCATATTAACGGCGTGACGACAGGGTGCGGCGGGAGGATCTCCTCCGCGACTCGTCGTCTGATGACTCGGACGTCAGTATGGACGACGAGCGAGGCGAGGCCCTGCGGGCGGCGCTGGCGGCGCACGTCGCGCAGCGCTTCTCGACCTCGTTCGCAGAGGACATCACTACCTCCTCGTCCAAGGCGGCAGGATGCCATCCCAGCCGCAGCGGCACGCAGCAGCGAGACGCGCAGCAGTCTGTGGCTAAGTCCACCGGTACTGGCACTGGCACCGGCACCAGCAGTGCGGTTGCTCGGGCTAAGGGCAGCAGCAGCAGCGATGAGGAGAAGGAGTACGACGACGACGAGAAGGAGGACGAGGACGAGGAGGAGGAGGAGGGAGATCGAGATGAAGTGGCGGACGAAAAGAGGGGGGGGAAAGGAGAAGATGCCGGCGGTGCCGGCGACGCTCTCGAGTTCGAGTTTCGGCTCTTCTCTGCGCCTGCGGCCGCGACATCGTCTTCCACGGCAGCGGCAGCAGCAGTGCCGAAAGTGTTCCTCGACGCCGTCGACGCCGGCAACGACAACGACGACCCGACCGGTCTAGGCGAAGGGGGCTTCGTGGTGCGTCGCCGACCTCTGAGCCACTACGTTCCGGGGCCCCCGACGGCCGCGGAGGCCGACGCGTATCAGCACGCCGCTGTCGAGGGCGAGGAGGTCCTGCGCCAGGCCCTGCAGCGGACGTGGGGGCTCGAGCTTCCGTGGCGGGTCACGAGGGTGGCCGTGTCCCAGAAGCAATTCAAAGCCCTCCTGGCTGCGCACCCCGGCGTGAGCAATACAGGTCCTGGCGATGGCGATGGTGATGGCGGTGGCGAGGAGGGAGCCGGCGGCCAGACCGCCGCTCGCAAACGCAGGCCCGGCAAGAATCGGCGGATCGCGCTACGGACGCGCGAGAAGGCGCAGCGCGAAAAGGAGGAGGCGTTGCAGAAATCGAAGATGTCGAAGGAGGAGCACCTCAAGGAGAAGAAGAAGAGGCTGAACCGCGCCAAGAAGCTCAAGCGGCGGGAGAAAAAGCGGACGACCAAGGACGACAGCGGCCAGGATGAGGAAATGTCGGAGGGTGGCGGATGAAATTGGCCTCTGCCCGTTAGGGGCCAATCGTCTGAAGAAAATGCCCAGTAGCATATCGGCAAGCCCAAAATGGATATCCTATTTTAATGATTCAATGCCCAATGACCGCCCTTGTGCCTTCAATAAAGACCAAATATTAGCCATCACTTTCATTCATCAATGCGAGAACAAGGCTTACCCTGCTTCTCATCAGCACCCGGCCGCTTGGAATCAGCATCAGGTGGCCACCCAGCCACTCTAGCAGCCCCACCAGCACCGCCACATTTCTCCCTGCCCACATGTCACAAGCTCCTGTCTCCAACAGTGGGGAAAAAAGGGAAGACACTCTAGTAAAACCTCCACAGGCTGTCGACATCTCCAGTGCCCCCTTCAGAACACCTCAGCTTCTCTATGTATTCAATTGTCCTCTCTCTCTACTGAGACAGCTGAGCTGCCTATCTTGTCCGTCCGATACCCTGGAAGGAAATGGAATAAGGAAAAAAGGGCAATGCATCCTTAGTAAAACCTGTCGACGCCTCGGCCCCTCCCTCCCCCGATTATCCCCCCCCCTTTCCCCAACCTCAAACTATAGGCACGACCAAGCCGCCAGCCAGCCAGCCAGCTAGCCTGGGCGTCTGTTTGGCCATCCCGCCCGCCATGGCCGACGACGTCGTCACCCCTTTGGCCTCGCTCTCCCTTACCCATGTCTACTATGTGCGTCTGTCGGCCCCCAGGAGCCTATCCCTTCCCCCCTCCCTCTACTCCACACACGCAGCGAAGCCGAACTGACATAAGCCCCCTCGCAAAACAATAGGATCCCCACGACCCGATATCCTACCTCTGCGCCTGGCTCGCCCTCGTCCCGCAAGCCCTGTGCGTGGTCTACGCCACACTGGTCTGGAGCACCCGCGAGGCGGAAGTGGCGCTCATGTTTGCCGGCCAGCTTGGCTGCGAGGCCGTCAACTTCGCCCTCAAGCGTCTGATTAAGGAGGAGCGGCCCCGGCGCATCCACGGCAAGGGGTACGGCATGCCCAGCTCGCACGCCCAGTTCGTCGCCTTCTGGGCTGTCGCGTTGGCGCTGTTCCTGCTCGCGCGGCATCGGCCGGTACGACGGCGGGGAGGGGAGACCGAGACCGAGAAGAGAAGGATAGGGGCGGGGGAAAAGCAGCACCTAAAGAGGGACGACGGCAGTGACGCGGAGAGAGAAAAGCGCAACGGTGGCGCCCGGTCCAAAAGCTCGAGGGTCACAACATCCACCGCGGCCGCCGCGCTCGAGGCCTACGCGCAGCAGCCCTGGTCCCTCGCCGAGCGCATCCTCACCAGCGCGCTGGCCCTGCTCCTCGCCGCCCTCGTGGCCTGGAGCCGCGTCTACCTCAACTACCACACCGCGCGGCAGGTGCTCGTGGGCACCCTGGCCGGGTCCCTGAGCGCCATCGCCTGGTTCGTCGTCACGGCCACCGCGCGCCGCCTGGGCCTGCTCGCCTGGGCCCTGCAGCTGCCGCCGGCCCGGTGGCTGCGCATCCGCGACCTCGTCGTTGAGGAGGATCTGCCGCAGGCCGGCTGGGAGAAGTGGGAGGCCAGGACGCGGGCGGTGCGGCGGGAGAAGAATAAGTAAAGAGGCAAATAGAAAAAGGAGGTGGTGGAGATACCCTCTGATCGAAAGGGAGTTAGTTCTTACACGGGAGAAAGCCTCATGCATCTGGGAGTGTTACCACTGGGGATTGGACACGGCGCAAAACATAGTTGGTAGTTAACCCCAAGGCAATCTAATGCATTTGTGTATTTGACGGGGACGCAGAAGAGGTTCCATACGTTTCAGAATCTACCTATACTCAATAGTGGTTTTTTCCACCTACCGGGAGGTAGGACGTAGGCAGCAGTCACGCAAGGGCGAAAACGAACAACAGCACGTGCCAAGATAAATCTCTCGAGAGTAACCTATCTCCTTCCTACGGATACCGGAATGCCCTCCTGCCTCCCTGGTCATTCCGTCTTAGAAATAGGTCCAAGGCAAGGAAGGTCAAGATAGATATGTACCGTATATATCCCCTACTCCGCGTAAAAACCCCCCCTTTTCTCAGCCTTGGAAGTTCGGACCAAGACCTGAGGATTTTCCCGCCAACCATCCACCCACGGGATACCATAGTGCCGAGTAGGGAAGATATGTATAAAGAAAGAGAGAAGGAAAGGGGAGCGAAGAGGGGAAAAAATTGAAGAGCAAGGGGCCAATGTGTGATGAGAAAGGAAAAAAGGGGAGAACGAAAGACAGAAAAGTAAACTCCAGGTTAAATGCCCAAGAGCGAAAAATAATGATGATTCTCTGCTCGATGAGTTCAGTCTCTCAAGTTCTCTCTCTTGACGCCAAGCTATGCAAAATACAGGAAATGCTCCTCCCCGTCTAGGACGCACCGCATGGGGATGCGACCTCGTGAAAGAGGGAGAAAAGATGGATGGGAGGGATAACGGAGAGAGGAAGAAAAGAAACGTCCAACCCCTGACGTCGCCCTTTTGCTCGCGCCCGACAGGTATCATAACAGTGACCGCGCCTCCCCCGGCCGGCTCGCAGAACGCCCTCCCGGTAGTATGTGTATGTATGGTAAACGCCCCGTGTCTCAGTTTAGCCGTACCAGACGTCGGTCCAAAAACAAACAATAGAGGAGGAACAGCAGCAGCAACGGCGAACCGAAAAACAAGAAGAGCGATGATGATGATGGTGGTGGTGGTGGTGGTGGTGGTGATGGTAGTGAGAATGATACGCTTGTCGTCTAATGCCGCCCTGCTAAAACACCGTGAAATGCCGTCATTAAGAGCACGCCCGCGAGAAAGTGAGAGGGAATTTCAACGGCAACCCTAGCCCGTCTCATCTCCCATACTCCTTCACTCGTCATATCCAGTCGCCGGCATCCTTACCGCGAGCTGGTTGTGGACTCCCGCCCGGGCTAGCCGTCAGCCGGTGCGGCGGCGTGCTCCTAGACGCTGCGCTGCTGTTGGACCGGGAAGGTGGCGTGGTAAAGCCTACTCCCCGAGGGCTGGGCAGCTTGGTCTTCGTGGGGCTCTGGGGGTTGTAGACGGCGGCGCTCAGTATCAGTCCCATACCGAACCCCTGTTGGTGCTGCTGCCGCTGCTGCTCTTCGTCCTCCGAATCTGACTGTTCTTCTTCTCCTGACCGCACCTCTGCCGTGTCCTGCTCGCCTGCGTCGTCGGGTCGGGGCACCGGCGGCAGTGTCTTCATTCTCGCGTCCTTCACGGGGCCCCTCCGTGGCGACGCGTCTTCCACAGGAGGGTCATCCACCTTCGGCGCCTCGACAGCTGCCAAGGGGCTCGGCTGCCGAGGTGGCAGCGGCTCCTTCTCCTCGGCGTCTATCGTGTACACCTTCTTGTCAAGGACCTGTGTACCGAGGGGGGCCATGTCCTCCACGTTCGACAGCCGAAGCCCGATCTGGACGGTTGCCGACGAGGCCATGGAAGAGTCGCGCCGGTGGCGGACACCGGCGAGGTTCTTAATCGACGGCGGCGGCTTCAGTGTGCTGAAATCAAATCGGCTCTTGGCGGCGGAGCTGGGGTTGTATGTAGTAGCCGGCAAGACCGTTACTGATTTATTTCTGTCCGAGTAAGACCCGTAGGGCGACGTCCTCCCGTTTCTGGACGATATCGAGGCTGCCGAAGACATCTGGGCGGCTTCTGGTCGTCGTAGCGCCACCGTATCCAGAGGATAGACGGCGTTCGACCGCAGCGGATTCGGCCGCCGCGGTATTATGTCGTAGGTCGGAGAGCGGCGGCTCCCCAGTGTTACTTCGTCCTCCTTGTCGTAGCTGCTGCTGATTAGACTCGCGTCGCTCAGCATCCGCCGCAGATCGACAGGCTGCATCATGTGGCCGCCGTAGTCGGACTCGCTGGGCCCGCCCCAGCGCAGAATTCGTCTCGTCTTCCGCCTGTCGCGGTCGTCGCTCTTGTCCTTCGGCCCTATCGTCGCTATAGTGTTGGACCGTAAGAACAGGTGTAGGCCACCCGTCATTAGCCCGGACACATTCGAGACCACGGAGGCCACCATGGCCAGAGTAAACACCTGGCCTCCACCTCCTCCATCATCCATATTCTGCATGAAGGCAAGGGCGAAAAAGAAAGGGATCGTGAGTGTCTGCCACGCGCCTGTCAGCTGGTTTGTGTTTCAGTAGGTGTGGGAGCGATGAGGCTTACGTTAGAGACAACAGCAAGAGAAAGGTAGTACACCATCCTGGATGCAGCTACCCGCTCGCACGTCTCGATCGTCGCACATCGACTGAGCCGCACAAAGATGGCAATCGTGCACAACAGCAGGACCACCGTTATCACCAACAAGACGGCGAAGGACCCCCGTCCGTATGTCGCCACGAAAAAGAAGAGCGAAGCAAAGCACAGGTCCGGCGACCGGATGAAGTCCGCGATCAGGAAGTTGACCAGCAGAAACATGCCGATGATGACCAGACAGATTGTGACGGCAAACTTGGCTCTCGGTGGGAACGGGTGACTTCGCAGGCCTCGAAGGGCGACCTCGATCCCGAACACGAATTGTATGTATGGTACGATGAATACCGCTGCCGCGCCGCGCAGACACGCCGGTTAGTGCCGGACGCCATAAAAAGCCGGAAGAGGCTATTGAAAGACTGGATGATAAGACGACTCACCTGGCAGCATGAATTGGGACACCAAGCTGCACCCTCGGCTTAGGAACTGGTCTAAGCCCTGTGCTTGTGCGACGGCGAATCCGACCCCCTGAACTGTGATGCCGATAGACAGAACCAGAGGGTATACGTCGGCAGCTTTCACGAACGTTGACACGCCAATCCTGCTGTTCGCGAGGTTTTAGTTCAGAATGAGCTCTCGTCTTCTTCCTTCGTTTCGCCCGTTCTCTGCCCGACAGAGCCCAAAGCGAAGAGCAGAACAGCCTGCGGCCTACCTGTTCCTAAACCCCCTGTTGTTGTTCCTCCTCCTCGTTGTGTAGCAGTCGTATAATATCCCACACGCCGTCGCAAACGCCGCAATCGCGTTGAAGGCGGCCAAAATGATGGTCGACGTCCGTATCGACTTGGCGGCGGCGAACTTCAACTCGTTGATGAGCATGAACGTTGCCGACTGGTTCGCGGCCGCCTCGAAGGTGCCCGGGGGCCCAGCGGACGGCGTGAACTGCTGGGCGCGCGGCCGCAGCCACCCAGCGCCGTCCATCGGGTAGCCGTCCATCTCGCGAAGAGGCAACGCGCGGGCTTGACGTCGGTGAGACAGACGATGGCGACGAGCCGCGGCGATGCCCTTCTTCCTTTGCGATTCAAGTCATCTAATCAACGTGTTGTCGGTGTCGTCGTACGTACGCTTGGCGGTGTGGGACGAAAGGAAAAGAGAGGGGGTATGCGTTAGCGTTAGGAAAGGAAAGAAAGAAGAGAGTGAAGACGAGCAGGCCGGTGTGGGGAAACCCTCGTTCGCTCCCCGTCTCTCACTCGTAGGCAGGGGTGTCCACACAAGCACACACACGCACGCACGCAGACACACATGCGCACGCACACCCATACAGAAAGTCGTACGCAGTCCCAACCACGGACGGGACGAAACAGTGCCTGAACCAGTGCTAAGGGAAAAGGCCGGGGCTGCGGTTGGAAACGTGGGACGGAAGAGTGAGAGCTGGGTGAGAAGGGGGGGGGGGAGGAAGAGGTACAGACGGGAGGGACAGAGACAGGATGAGATGAGATGCAGCCACGGGCAGCAAGTACACGCAGTGGTAGCATGAGAGACCCCTTCCAGAAGAGTTGGGGGACTAGGATTGCATGAAGACAGAGACGAGATAGCTGCGAGATCCCGGTCGAGCCAGCGATGGGAAGAACTCGACAGCTGCGATCGAGGGAAGAGATGGGGCGGTCCCCGCGCGGACGAGAGAGAGCCGGACGAGGGTCTGCATGCCTCGACCCAGACCTTACCTTGGGACACGGGCTCTTGCGGGCGGCTGGTCCATTATCCACGGCTTCTAAGCGGAGAAAGAGGCAGGGATGGACGCCAGAAGGGTCCTCGCGATGGGCCCATTGGCTGGGAATTCACGGCCTCACACACATGCTGGGGTCCACAGACGTGAAGCTGGGGGGGAGAGAAGAGACGGACAACCAGATGGACAAACATACGGACAGACAGCCGGGGGCAAGAGCCAGAGAGCCGGCCGCAGCAGGTACATGCACTCGAGGTAACTGACGGGTCGTCACTCGGGGCCTCACGATGCCGTGAGTGAAAGGCTGCGGGACCATGGGCGAGGGTGGAGACGCCATGGGAGCAAGCCCGGCGAGCCTAGCGAGCCTAGCGAGTCAAAGTGAGCGAGCCCTGGGAGAGAAAGAAGAAAAAGGTACACAAGATGCAGGTTCTCCGATGGAAAGGCATTGATCCGGACGGGGGATTCGACGGGAAGCATTGAAGCGGTGATGGGTCTGAGGCATTCTTGATACACGCCCGGGTTTCGCAGACCCCTGCGGGGTGGTGTGAAGGAAGAGGAGGGAAGGAGGGGGAGATTTTAGAGGTGGAGGAATCGAAGTCGAGCTGAGAGGATAGGGCCCCACCGCCCGCATGGGTCCCCTGAAGGTTCCCCCGCGGTGCCTGGCTAGGCCTGAAGCGGACTAGCGAACACAATTAACAGCAATCCCTGGCGAGGATCAAACTCCCGCGATAAGGCAAAGGCAAGCCCGCGGGATCGCCAGCTGCCATCCGCCCATCTTTCACCCCATCGCCCACAAGGATCCCAAAATACACCACGCTAGACCATCGATACTACCGTCTTGTCCATCTCCTGGCAGCTCAGCCCAGGAGATTGTCGCCCTCGAAAATACAGCCTAAGATCACTCGACGCAAACAGCCGCAGAAAAGCGACGGCCGTCCCTTTATTATGCCAGCCAGCGACCGCCGCAGTTCAACCAGTACCAGGACGCAGCCGCAGCCAGCCAGAGCAGGTACAACTACTTATTCCGTAGCTGTTAACCTCGATACAGACTAATCATGAACTCGGCTTACGTACCCCGTTTCTCTTTCGCGAAGAGGAGGGCGAACCGAGGTAGACAGATAAGCATACGTGACTGTTCCGCATAACCATTCCCTCCGCCTGGCGCGAGTGGGAACCCTCGCCGATCGGGCTGTCGTAGAGTCGGAAATCGCAATGGCAACCACAACTCGTAGTAATGCGTACACGACACCATTTGTGACCGGAGGCGAGGCTTTCTTTTCTTCTTTTTCTAATTTTGAATTCTGCTTGGGCTCCGGCTCGCCCTCCTTCCTGGAGTCCTTCATCTCCAAGATACGGGTTGATCGATTCGGACGTAGGGAAACCAAGGGAGACTATCGCACACACTCCCCTCTACGTCCTTCCATCCGTCTATCCATCTATCCCCATCCCGGCGAATTTCGAACCCCTATGGCATGCGCTACTGGGGGTTACGCAGTCGCTGGTTCTAGAGCGAGCTCTTCGAAACAAAGGCGCGTGGTCCCCAGGCTAGCGGGGCAATACGACTGGAGGAGAGAGGACTAAAGCACATGACCGACGAACGAATGGTCCCCGCATGTGCTATACTACAGAACCTACCTAGGTACGTAGGTATGTGCGCATGCAGCCACTACCGAAGAAAAATGTCAGCAGAATAAGATATATGGAGGAGCAAGCAGAAGCGACGCCCATTCCCATGTCTGCAACCCAACCCCATTCCTGGCGACCGGATCTTCTGAAGCAGAGGCTGTATCAGCTAGGCGTGCAGGGGGAGGACCTCGTCCCTATCCTTGCCCGCTCGGGCCGCTACCCTCACTTCGCCAAGACTGTTTCTTCCACGCCAACCCGTCGCTAATCCTTGGGGTCCTTCGATCAAATAGTCAGCCACCCTAGACACTCGTGACAGGAATTGGGAGGAAAACGAAAGAGAAGAATCGGAGGAACCGAGAAGCCATACCTAGCTGGGGTTAGGATACTTTTTCTCCCCCATCCCGCCTAGCCCTGGGTGGACAAGCTTTCGAAAGATGCGCCTGAAGCGAGAGCATCGCAGCATTCGCGCATGCCTGCCCCTGTTAGGCGAGTTAGGTGGGGGGCAGTTGTCCATGCGAGCCTCGCGGAGCTCGTTGATCCCGACCCAATGACCAATATATTTAGCAACTCTGGGACTGTGGCACTCGGCTGGGCAGAACCTACTAAAATAAGCCCGGTCGGTGGATAGATACGGAAACTCTGCCTTTAGGAACACGGAATACTATTCGCCTCCGTAAGTAAGCCGGTAGTGCTCTACCGAGGCCAGCCCTTGTTCCTTTTTTCATCCAGTCCTCTATCCATACGTTGCGACGAATTGACAATAGGGGCGCAGAATTTTAGAGTACAGCAAGGTCCGTCCACCAGAAGAAAATGGGACAGAAGCGGCTGGGGTTCCGGACCCCCCCCCCCCAACCGGGCTTCACGGACTACCACCCTGGGTCAGGTACCCATGTACAGACTGTAAGCACCTCTAGTCGTCCTGGATACCTAGTGGTTTCGACTCCTCTCTAGGTCTATCTACGGAGTACCTACCGGCTAGCCTGTCAGCCAAGAAAGCTCAATGGAACGCACCCGCTCCGAAATGACAGGAAGGTGCCGGCAGGGTTCAAATCCCCCGTGGCGTCCAGCTCGGCTTTTCGTTGGCCGGCCACGTCTCCCCGACCTCACAAGGTTTATAGTAAAACACCGGAAGAGCAGGCCGGACAGAAAGATAGAGGAGGGATCCCTGGTCCTAGAAGCAATAAGAAAATATTGTCAGCCTCTCAGTCCTTTCTATCTACCAGGAGCTGGCACCTAAAAAGTACCATCAGCAAGCTGTTGTTGGCTGCCTCCCTGCCCGCCGGAGCTGGACCTACTCCGTACTAAGAAGCACTCCGTAGACAACCCTATATGCCCTGGCAACCTCGCCATCCCACCATCCCGTCCCCGACTCCCCATCCCCCGTCTCACGGCGTATTCACGGAGCAATGTTTCACTACCACGGAAACGCCCCGGGACGACCTGGGACTAGGAAGCATATGAGGTACGACACGAACTCTTAATAGGTAAGAAAGGAACGCATACGTAGCTCAGTAGAATCCCCACTGGAAGTCCTCCCCAGGTAGCAGGCCTCCTAGCTCCCGTAATCACTGCCAATGTCCTTTACCCCTAAAGCCGATCTTAATCATATAGAGGGAGAAAACCAATCCGCTAGATCCTTGGCCATGAATTTAGATGAAGGGCCGACCTATCGCTTTAGTACAGAAGTCCACATACAAGTTTCCATCCCGTTTACCCAGGAGTGCCATGCCAACCCAAGTCCCTAGTTTTTCGTCGCAGCTTCCACGTGTTGGGTATAATAAAGCGATGTCGACACGGGGTGATAGCTGCCTACCCATCCCAAAAAAAAAAAAACACGGCGTCGAGATCCCATCTCATATTCTGACCACCGCGGATACGACGACACCGATGGTGGCCAGCTCCATCCAAATATCCAAGTCGACATCATCAGTTCCATTCCCTATTCCTCGTCACCGGAAGCCATCACCACTAGGCTGAGGGCAGTCGACCACCATTACTTGGTCTTCTCTCTGGCCTCGGCCGCAGCGCGGACAGCGAACGCGTTGTTTATATCCCTAACGGCGATGTAGATAGCATATGCCGGGATGAAAACCCAGAGCATGTTGAAGAAGACGAGATAGACCCAGAGATACATGAAGTTGCTGCCATCCAGGTTGACGTTGGCGACGAGCCACTCGGGACAGAAGGTCATGAAACCTATGTGTGTATAGATATAGTCAGTCTACGACTCCAACAGACCAATTTGTGAACGCGGAGTCGGGCCGGGGACGGCTCCCCCCACCCCGAACGGAAACGTACCGCCGTAGATCTCAGCCGTGGCGATGACGAGCATCAGGACGTTGGCACGCGGGTTCCTCTTAGCGATGTCGTAGCACACCAGGCACGCCAGCGGCCCGACAACGAAGACGGTTAGGAGCTCGAGGCTGATGACGCCCTATTTTCCCGGAAGATGTCAGAAGCTACTTTCGCCTGATGCGATACCAGTGGTTCGCGTCCCACACCCCATTTTGGACCAGCAGACAGGCCCTCGGGTAGCAATGAACGAGCTCACCAGGTCAGCCCCACCCCAGCGCTTATCCGCGCGCGCATACACCATCCATAGCTGGGCGAGCGGGTTGTCATTGCCGGCCTGGGGTCCGTAGATGCGATCCGGGTGGCCGAGGAAGTTGCGCGGGTGGGTCATGTAGAAGCGGCCAGAGGCGAGGTCGGAGACGCGGAGGTCGTCAAGAGGCAGCCAGCTGAAAAAGCAGTGGTAGAGGTAGCTGCCCTCGAGGCAGAAGTGAATGAGGGCGTCGAAGGCGTGCCAGATAAAGAGGAAGCGCAGCGACCCCGGCGTCGAGGTCGGCAGCGCCCGGCGCGACGCGCCGTAGGCGATGGTGAGGATCGCGAGGACGCTCGCCAGGGAGATGAGTGTCGTTTGATCAAAAAGATCCGGCGGGAGGGTGGTGTTCGTGGTACTCGCCATTATGGTTAGATTCGATGTGACACTTGAGGTAATCCGTACAATGTCTGGTACAATGTCTCTTGCGACGAGTGGCTTTGACAGAAGTAGGATTCCGCCGAATATGGATGGGGGACTGGAGCTTCGATAGGTGGAGCTTAGAGCCAGGGTGCGCACCTGGCCTGAATTCAGTGGTCTGTGCGCAAGCTCAACCAACGTTCTCCATCTTAATCTCGCATTAACCATCTTCACAGAGCTTATCGAATTATTCGATCGACGTCGTAAATTTTAAAAGAGCCAGCACTGAACTTTTGATGGAATGAAGTTGATCCGGCAAGCAAACTGAGAGATATTTCCCAAGGTCTCTCTGTTTGCGGCGGACGTGTCACAATTTCTGCCGTCACAACGCTAATAGGTTACAGCGGGTTGCATCGCGAAGGTTATGCCATACCAGTCAATTGGTCTAAGCTATGATGGAGAGACGAGTGCCATCGTCAATAGGGGGTATGATGTTCCGCGTTTCCTTCAGTCATTCCGATGAGCCCAAGCCGTTCCCTCCGCCAAAAGACATCCCGAACGCCTATTGTTCCCTAGCCATGGTGCTCAAGAACAACGCATGACAGCGTGTCGCGATGTATCCGAGGAAAGTTGTGACGGCTTAGTGGGTAGCGGCCTGCTTGTTGGCCTCAGCCGTGGCGTCGTGGGAATGCTCCTTCGACTTGTCCTTGACGGCATCAATACCAGCTTCAGCACTGTTGTCGCGAAATATTATTAGCAAATGTGTCAGAAATTTTTGCAATGGGCTGGGCAATTGCAAATGGGAATGCAACTTACCGAGTCCCGATGGACTGGTTGCTGTCCTTAGCGGTCTCCTTGTTAGCCTCCTTGGACGAGGCGTGAGCGGCGCCTGGAAAATGGTCATTAGTTAGTGACGAGCAATGGGATAGCTGCAAGCGCAGCTTGGAGGAGAAGGGACGGCGACTCCGGGAGGTAGCACGTACTCTGCACCTTGTCGGAGACGTAGTTGCCGGCCTGCTTGATGGAGTCCATTGCGCTTGATGGGTAGTTGTTGATTGAAGTTGGAGTGATTGTGAGAGTGAAAACAAGGCTTGGTTGATTGGTCTTGTGGATGGTTGAAAAGATCAGAGATGGCTTGTTGTGAGGATGAAGGAAAAGAATATTGGGAGGTGGGAGAGGGGGACCGGAGGTTCTTATATAGTGGGCTGAGGGTGGATTCTGGCACGCGTTGCTAGACGGTTTTCCTTCCTGCCGTTTTCAGTCCCTTCAAGTGGATGTGAGCTCATACGTCATTGACTATTGGCAACTTTGGCAGGTGCCGTCGGCCCAGTGGAGGAAGGGAAGGGGCGCCCGCCTCCAAGCAAACAAACACAAGTGCGTCGGCTTCGTCATGACGTAACATATGTGCGCCAAGAGGCCTCCTCGCCCATGTAAGAAAGCGCGGCTCTGTCTACCCCCGTTTGAAACAGACGCTACGCAATCAGGCGACCACTCTGAGATCCGATCTAGGCAAGTGCGAGTACTGTACATGGAGAGTCCCGGCAATCCTTCTCGTGCGGACAACGGGCAGGAATGGAGCCGGTGCTTAGCTGCTGCCCCGGGGGGGTTCATACTGTAAAGCTCCTTCGCGTGCTTCTTAAACTGTGTGTGCTAGAGCTGTGCCTCACACGAGAGCAATAAAAAAGGCACCTACCTGTTCTAACGAGCCGTCAGATAGAAGGCAGCCCTTGCCTTCAAGAGATAGCTAACTGGCCGCCTAACAGATCGTCTAATCGGTAATTCCGCCTACAAGTCACCGTACCTAGGTAGCCAACAGAGAAAGGTACCGCCGTATTGGAACTGACTAGATGAACTCTGTGGAAGGCGCCTCGTCGAAAGCTTGTGAACAAGGGTCCACACCTGTAAATATCCCGATTGGCTGCAGCGGGGTAGGGCGCATGCAGGATGACGACAAGACTGCCGTCCCCCGAACGTTTGTGGGGAAGCTCCAGATCGAGCCAGGCGCTAAATAACCGTTGGATGTCTCCAGGCAGCGACAGCCTCTGACCTCACTGAGGGGTGCGGAGGCAACTCCCCGGAAGCCTTGGACTACTTCATAGTACTTTCTCCATTCCACAATGTACGCAGCCCCACGGAGAGGAAGGGTCAGATGATGCTCGCTAATGCGTACAATGTGCGTCATGATACTGCACGCTGATACGGCTCGCTTGGCTCCTACTACCAGTGGCTGGAGGCCACAAGACGCGTGGCTGCCTACTTGACTTATTTCGCCTTCGGAGTGTATGCTCCGGCTTTGTCCTACAGGAGCGGGCACTCTTTCTCGCCGCATCAACCCCCGCGCTTTCTACGAAAAAAAAATCATATCGGCTCGTCCTGCTGCTTCCACGGCACTGGGCTCCTGCACAGATGGCGACTTCGATCCGTGGCAGATGGCTTAACGGGGAAATCGCTGCTTACGGACGTTGCCGGCCAATTCCCCACGAAGACCGGCTGATCGGAAGCCCACAGGCTTTTCTCCTCTGTTCAGTTCACTGAGGGATTTGAATGATGAAGGAAAGCATCGGGAAAGGAAGAGCATACCGAGATTAGGAAGGCACATGCCTTGCTTGTGATCTCTTACGGTATCCATCTGTGCAATGTACATGACGCGTAAAGGCACGCAGGATTTCGGCCGAAATAATCGAAGCTGGACGCAACCGAAAGAGGCCGGCGCCTTCCTTCCACCACTCGATGCCATCCGCGCCGGCATTGGAACGTGTACCATCCTGGTAGATACCTGAGGTATGCGTTATTCGAGAAGATGAGCGTTCCGTCGCGGATCACGGTCCTGCACAAACGCGTACTCAGGAGTTAAGGCTACCTTATCGTCGCAAACTGATACGGTATTACATTGCATCGTGCTCGGCGACCTACCGGCTAGATGACATACCCCTGATCAGCATATGACTCCGTAGACAAAGAAGGCGGACGCCACATCTTGTTCCTGTGCCGGTAGGACGTCCCGATTCTCGGCTGATGGATCTCGCCTGGCGATCGCCGATGAGAGTAGCATGCGTACTACGGCGTAAGGAGTAGGTAGGAACGCGTTAAAACTCGAGTCTCACGTCACCTCGACACAATGTGCGTGCGTGCTTAGGTCTTGATACTGTGTACGTCGGCTGTATACGAGCAGGCCCTTCGAGAGATGCCTCCGTTCTGTACCGTAGTTCAGATGCAATCTTTCAAGGACGTCAACGTTCTAGATCTCATTTCCATATGTTGGCACCCTTGAGCGTGTATTCGTCGATTATTAGCCTACCGGGCACTAGCCATCGGGAAGGATTAATGGGTTTGTATAGGTAAACGGACGCATGTGCGAAGGAATCATGATCGTTGAAACCAAAATACAACATCTACGGACCTTGGCTCCTCTTGTCCAGAACGGCGCCGCGAGTTTGCATGCACGTGAACATTTTAGCTCCGCGTAATATAAAATCTTTACGCATCCAAAACCGATCTCTCTCTTATCTATCCCATCGTCTCCAAAATTTCCACCACGGTCCTGCCCGCCCGCCCCCCTCGCTACTAGCTTCCCTCTTCACGCCGCGGTCCCGGCCCCTGAATCTCCAGAAGTAGACGGGGATGCCGGCGACGACGAAAGCGACGACAATCAGCGTCTGCAGAGGTTGCGCGAAGACAGCCCTACTGAGCAAGAACAAGCTCACGCAGCAGAAGATGATAGGCGTAGTGATCCAGGCTTTGTAGGGCCTCTCTAGGTTAGGCTCCTTGACCCGCAGGATGATGAGACCTAGGACGGTGAGAAAGTAGAACGTGTAGCCAGCCACCCCGTAGAAGCTGAGGAGGGCGCCGAACTCGCCGATGATCACGTATACGGCAGTGAGCACGGCGTTGAGTATGAGCGCGTTGATGGGCGTGAAGAACAAGCCGGTGTCCTCGTCTCCTACCAGGCGCGCCAGCTGCTTCGAAAGCCAGCTTCTCGTTCTCGTCGTGCTCATCGACACGTGCTCAGGGTTTGTCGCGCCCATGCCGATGTGGCCTAGGAAGGCGGGGAAGTAGCCCTCCCGGCCGGCGGCGTAGACGAGACGGCTGCTGCTGAACGTCGAGCTGTTCAGAGCGCCAAAACATGAGGCGCTCACGATGAGAGCAAGGATGAGGGAGCCAACGGGGCCGAACACTTTGGCGCCGAACAGAACGGCGACGGTGTTTGTCGAGTTGATGGAGGCCAGCGGCAAGACAAAGAAGTAGGATACGTTGGCGAGGACGTAGCAGATGATGACGAGCGGCATCGCGGTGTGTATGACCCGAGGTAGGTCTCTGGTGGGGTTTCGAAACTCGCCGACGACATAATTTGTCTATTTTAAAGAGGGCCAAGTCAGTGTCACCGTCCCGAACCGGTGCGGTCTTGCTCAGGCATGCTAAGGCGCGGTTTCGACTCACATTATCCCAACCGTCATAAGCCCAGAGGCCGGCGTATAAAGCAACCGCCCAGGCGGATGCATCCAACTTTGTGTCCGCGAACCATTCGTGCGTCTTCCAATCCAGATTGGCCGTCCCCGAAAAGGAATACCCAGTAGCGGCGACAACGACACCCGTAACCGTAACTCCAATCAATGCGATAAACTTCATGAACATAAGGAAGTCATTCACCCGCGTGCCCAGCCGAGTAGAGACGCAGTTCATAAACGTAACGAGAAGCAGCCCCACCAGCGCCACGGATTTGTTGATCCAGGGGCTGACCGTCTCGGCCTCCGCCCCGACCGCCGCCCGCACCAGGTACTCGCCCATGATGATGGCGATGATGGCGCTGCTGCCCGGCTTCATAACGAGCACGGCGACCCAGGTGAACAAGAACCCGGCGAGCTCACCCAGGATCTTGGCCAGGTACACCTGCGAGCCGCCGTTCAGCGGAATCGCGCCGCCCAGCTCGGCGTAGCTGCTTGCTCCTGTCCATGCCAACACCCCCGCTATGACCCACACGATAATGGCGGCGCCCGGCGACCCGACGTTTACGTTGACCTGGCTCGGCGCGGAGAAGATGCCCGACCCGATAATGAGGCCGATGATCAACGACAGCCCGTTGAGGTATGTAAGGGTCTTGTGCTTTTCCAGCGATCCCGCACCGAGCCCACGGCCGGGTTGCGCGGCGGATGTGGGCGCGCCGATCGGAGCATAGCCGGCGCTCGTGGTCGACGACAGGGGGAAGAGGTTCGCGGCGATGTCGAAGCCGGAAGATACGGAGAAGGAGCGGCCGTGATAGTTGGGCCGCGCGCTTGTCGTCGCCGCCGCCGGGTTGTGGGAGTCTAGCGGGTCATCTTGTTCGAGCGACGCCTTTCGGGATGACGAGAGGCTGGGGCGGGAGTCTGTGTCGTCGGTGTCGGCGCCTAGCTGGCTCGAACTCGCGAGTGACGCAAGCTCCAGCGAGTCGCGCGCATGCGGGTGCAGGCTCGAGTTGAACTGGGGTGGCATTGGTATGGTGCGCCTCCGCTTCTGCCTCTGCTTATGCTGCTGCTTCTGCCTCTGCCAATGCCGCTACTGCTGCGACGAACGGCCCGCGCAAGGCGAAAGGATTCTCTTGCACCGCTTCCTGGATTTCTAGATACCAGAGCCATCAAGATCCGGCGCCCACCATATCACGAACGAATGTACAGCAATGTGTAGGAGTCACAATAACCGCTGCAGGATAAAGGGCGATCGGGCAAAAGTTGGTGGGATCGGGGGTCCGGCGACTGCGCGTAAGGGTAGATGCGGCTATAGAGAAGCGTCCGGCGGCATGAGAGGATTAAAATAGAGCTTATGATAAAAGCCAGCAGGATCGTAACCCACCGGAAGAAAAAACAAAGAAGTTTCTATTATGGCCTAATAAGACAGCATGGACAGAAGAGTATACTGGGCCGCAACGGATAAGGCGCGCATTAAGGGCACGTTGAGAGGCTGGGAAAGGAGGACAGAGGCGAATGGACGGTTTCGGAAATTCGAGCTCCAGAGAAACGGCCAAATCAGCGATGTCCTTGCCCTGACCGCAGGCCTCGCTCGGTCTGTGCAGGAGCCATGGCCGGCTCTGACCCCTGGAAAGTTTCGGCTTTGCAGGTCTAGGCCCCGCTACCAGATGGGAGCCGCCCACCTGTTCCCTCGCGCTAAGAAGATGCGGAATCTTGGTGCAGCGTAGCAGTCTACCCCCTTTTCCGTCGTCTTTCGCATAAGGAGAAACTCAAGGGGCTTTTAGAAAGAGTTAAAATTCGGTTTTCAGAATCTTCCGGAGGACGAGAGACTGCAGGCAAAATGTATGACAGACTTGTGTCAATTGCCGGGGGATTTGATGATTCACTGTATAGGTACTTAGGAGGTTCGCAGTGGCCTACCTGTTATTATAGCGATCACCGCCTGGCATTGGCGCCATTTTACAGAAGGTCGGTCAGTACCGCGCGCCAAAGCGCGCCCCAGACTCAACCTTTCATACGATAGACGCGTGATGCGCTGGAGCCGACGGCGCCAAACCACATACACGTGAGGGCAAAGTGATCGGCCGACGTCAAGTGAAAATCGCCGTCCGCCGTTCTCGTTCTCTTTTTGTCCTCACTCTTTTGACCTTATCAACTCACATACCAGAATGTGATGTATTTGCAATGAATTCGGCCTATGGAAGAAGCATAGGCCGCCCTCTCGCGGCCTTGGGCAGGGCTCGCCTATTCTCCGCCTGCACTAGAGGCACAGCACAAGCTCTCGGGAAACCTCTGCCTGTTTTGGCACTGTCCGTTTGCCACCAACCAGGTCGGCGGGGCTACGCCGACAGCAGGCTTGACCTCGTCTCTTTGGACGGCAAATGGCGCGAGAGATGGGCAGCGGACCCCAATTACGCCCCGGCGAAGACCGACAGCTCCAGGCGGAGCAGGTACATACTGCCTATGTTCCCCTATCCGTCCGGCTATCTTCACCTCGGCCACCTGCGGGTGTACACCATCGCCGACGTGCTAGCCCGGTTCCACCGGCTCAAGGGCCATGACGTCCTGCTGCCGATGGGCTGGGATGCCTTCGGGCTCCCGGCCGAGAACGCCGCCATCGAGAAGGGCATTCACCCGGCCGCGTGGACTAAGGCTAACATCGCGGCGATGAAGGAGCAGCTGAAGTTGATGAACGGCAGCTGGGACTGGTCTCGGGAGCTTGCCACGTGTGACCCCGAGTTCTACAAGCACACCCAGAGGATCTTCCTCATGCTGTACGAGATGGGCCTCGCGTACCAAGCCGAGGCCGAGGTCAACTACGACCCCGTTGACAAGACAGTCCTCGCTAACGAACAGGTCGACGCTAACGGGTGCTCGTGGCGATCGGGGGCGAAGGTGGAGAAGCGACGGCTCAAGCAGTGGTTCCTGCGCATATCCGAGTATCGCGAAGCCCTGCTTCAGGACCTGGACGTCCTCTCTGCCGACGACGCCTGGCCCGAGCGGGTGCTGGCCATGCAGAAGAACTGGTTGGGCAAGTCCCGAGGGGCGATGGTCAAGTTTCCGGTTCTCGCCTTTGAGCACGGTACTCAGTCGGCAATTGAGGTCTTCACGACCCGTCCGGACACCCTCTTTGGCGTTCAGTATCTCGCCCTTGCTGCGACCCACCCCGTCGTGGCCGAGCTCGCCAAAGGGGACCCGGAGCTGCAGGCCTTCCTCGATACCCTGCCGGGGCTCCCCCCTGATTCCAAGATCGGCTACCTCCTACCGCACATGCGGGCTATCAACCCGCTTGCCTACCACGAGGAGACCCCGGATGCTACAAAGACGTCGTTGCCGATCTACGTTGCGCCGTACGTCCTGGGCGACTATGGCGAGGGCGCCGTCATGGGGGTACCCGGACACGATATTCGCGACAATGCTTTCTGGAAGGAGCACCATTACGATGAGCCGGTGCGTGTGGTCCTGGCCGCATCGGAGGACGAGTCAACGACGGCGATCCCGAACGAACCCTTTGTGGACCACGGCGTCATGACCGCGCATAGCGGCCTGTTCAAAGGAAAGTCGTCGGTGGAGGCCGGCAAAATGCTGGTCTCCATGCTGGAGGGTGCCAAGCTCGCGCAGCCCATGGAGAAGTGGCGGTTGAGAGATTGGCTAGTCAGCCGGCAGCGGTACTGGGGGACGCCTATCCCTATCGTGCACTGCGAATCGTGCGGCCCGGTCCCCGTTCCCGAAGATCAACTGCCCGTCGTCTTGCCTGACGTTGACGGCCACTTTGTCGAGCGCAAGCCGGGCAATCCGCTCGAGCAGGCTAACGACTGGGTCAACACGGCGTGCCCCAACTGCCGCGGCCCTGCGAAGCGTGACACCGACACCATGGACACGTTCGTGGATTCCAGCTGGTACTACATGCGCTTCATTGATCCTCACAATGACAAGGCCCCCTTCTCCGCCGAGAAGGCGAAAGCGATGCTCCCTGTGGATCTCTATATCGGGGGCATCGAGCATGCTATCCTCCACCTCCTTTACGCCCGGTTCATCTACAAGGTGCTCATGGGTTCGACCCTGGTCCATAACGAAGACGACGTGGTTCAGGGCGTGAGCGAGCCGTTCAAGCGCCTCATCACTCAAGGGATGGTCCACGGCAAAACTTATATCGACCCTTCTAATGGCCGCTTCCTCAAGCCGGACGAGGTAGACCTGACCGATCCGGCAACGCCCAAGGTCGTCGCGACAGGGGAGACAGCAACCGTCTCGTTCGAGAAGATGTCCAAGTCGAAGCAAAACGGTGTGGACCCGACGGACTTCGTCGCTCGGTACGGCGCCGACCCGACGAGAGCACACATGCTCTTCCACGCCCCCGTCGGCGACGTCGTCAACTGGGACGAGGAGAGGGTCTCGGGCATCACGCGGTGGCTCGGCCGCCTCTACGACATGGTCCTCAAGGCCCAGCACTTTGAGACCAGCGCGACGCCTCCGAGGGAGTCGCTGACGAAGCGCGCCAGGGAAGTGGAGACCATGGACAAAGCCCAGCTGGCGCAGTGGGATGCCGATTCGGCCCTGTGGCGCGACCTGCAGACGTGCATCGAGTCGGTAACGACGTCGTACGACGAGGTTTACTCGCTCAACACGGTCGTGTCGGACCTGATGCGCCTGACCAACAGCCTCGCCGCATACCAGTCGGCGAGCGAGAGCATCCAGAAGGACGTCCTGCTTGCGCTCCTGCGCATGGCCGCCCCCATCACCCCCGCCTTTGCGGAGGAGTGCTGGAGCCTCCTCCACCCGTCCTCTTCGCGGTCCATTTTCCGGTCGGAGTGCTTCCCCGCCACGGACGGCACCCTGGCCATCCTGCAGCCGCGGCTCCAGAGCTGTGCCGTCCAGGTCAACGGCAAGCTCCGCTGCGTGGTGGAGATACCCCCGCTCCCGGCCGGTCTCAGCGAGGCGGAGACGAAGGACCGGATTATCGAGGCGATCCTGAAGACGGAAAAGGCCCGGGCTAAACTGACGGAAGGGCCGGTGGACATCAGACAGGCCAAAAAGGCATTTATCGTCCGCGACGGAAAGCTCGCGAACTTTGTATTCTAGACCTATAGAGGAAGAAGAGGATACCCGGAATCACAATTCGGGATATAAAAGAATACTAGTACCTTAAGGGAGCATAGTTATCTATGACAGATGAAGACGGATCGTCCATGTCCGCTTCCTCGTACGGGTATCTTCCGCCCATTCCTTAGCAGTACAAAGCCGAACCCTTCACCCCCCGTCTCGTCCGTCGTCCCCGCGCTAGCCGCACCGACGTCTGGCCAATCCCTCCAGATCTCGACGTAGGCACCCTCCCGGGCAGACGGGTGATCCGTGGCCATCTGTGCCACCCTGCTCGCCTGCTCGAGGCCGCCGACCTCACATAGGATGACGCGCGGCTCCAGGCGGGCGGCGATATCGAGCAGTCTCGCATAGAAGACGTCCTCAGGTCTGGAGCAGACGCCGTGATAGTGGTGGTAAGAGCACGAATCGGACCCATCCGTGTCCCGCGGTGGTCGCTCGGGCACCTGCGCCAGTTTGGGCTCGAAGAGCCGCACCGACCGCGCGGTGTCGTGGGCGAAGCCGTCGTGGGAGATGTAAGGGGGGTTGCAGGTGAGGACGTCCACGGCGCCCGAGCGGCTGCCGTGTAGACCAGAGAGGCCGTCTACCTGCCCCTCCCAGTCTCTGGAAAACACGTCGCCCCGGACGAACCGGAGGCTCTGTCCGGGTGTCTGGGGCGCGGGCAGGTTGCCTCTTCCGAGGTTGTGGAGCGCGTTTTCGCGCGCGAGCGACACAGCCCGGGCGGAGATGTCGACGCCCAGCACCCGTAGGTCGGAAAAGGTAGGCTGGAGCCGCGCGTATAGCTGCAGCGCGATGCAGCCTGTCCCCGTGCAGAGGTCGACGATGCTCAGAGGACGCCTCAGCGTGCGGCCTCGGTCTTTTGGTTTGTCTGGCTGGTCGGAGAGAAGGCCGCCTCTGAGGAGCGTGGCCAGATACGTGGAGTAGGCCTCCGGCTCGGGCCTGGTGGCATCATCAGTGGGCGACTCAGAGCGGACCCGCCATACCGAAGCCACGCATAGCTCTCTTCCTTGCTAATGGTACTTACCTAGGAATCAGGACGCCAGGCCGGCACAGGATCTCCAGATCGCCAAAGGGCTGCGTCCCCAGCACGTACTGCAAGGGCACGCCACGCCCGCGCCGCCGACAAAGCTTCCACACCTCCTTTTCCTCCTGGGCCTCCCGCCGCTCCCGGCCAGGACTTAGAAGTCGTGCAGGGCGGCAGGCCGATTTTTGCCGGACATGCTCGCGGATCCAGCGCAGCTCGTTGAGGGCCGACGGCAGGTCTCGACATGCCGGGAGCAGGGCCGCGGCACAGGGGGAGATGCGGCGCGCCCGTCCCAGGAGGGACGGGGGCAGCCGGGGCATCGGTTTTTTCTTCTCCTCCTCTCCTCTGCTGTCGAGGCACTCAACGGGTCATCTCCCGCCTGCGCTATGGAAGCCGATACGTCCCATCGTCCCAGGTCGCGTGTAGGCAGCTACCTTATGTGCTCAAGGTAGGCAGGGAAAGAGGCTCAAGTGGACGGGTTTCGCTGCGGCGACATGCGGTGGTCACAGCGCTAGAGTAAAAGCTGCAGTGCAGGGTCGCGTTAGGGCTGAACAAGCTGTGAGCAGGCTCGGCAAATCGGGACCCCTAATGGCGTTACAGTTCTTGCATTTAGCGAGCAACTCCAGCAGCTCCAGCAGCAAAGCACAGTGGCGCAGTGCTAAGAACCGCTCCACGGGTGGTGTCCACAGGTGGTGTCCACAGGTGATGTAACGTGCGCCCGTGCGCCTGAAATGGTAAGGCACTTCCCGCTGCGGCGGGCAGCGGCGGGCAACGGCGGGCGGCGGCGGGTTGAAGGGATCGCCCGTAAGCTCTCCAATGGCGGCCTCCCGCCTGCCTGCCTGTTGATCCCTCGTACTTGGAACTTCGTGATGCGTCCCCCACGTTTGCTCTCTCTCCCACCGGAGGTGTATTGCCATTCTTTTGCTTCTCCTCCCTTCTTGGGGGGGGGGGGGGGGGGGCGCGGGGGGGCGGGGGGGGGGGGGGGGGGCGGGGGGGGGGCGCGGGGGGGCCGGGGGCGGGGGGGG
>JAKLNC010000003.1:188913-265315 GCA_022813145.1 Barbatosphaeria neglecta
CCGTACATGGAACTTCGGTTTGCGTGCCCCACGGTTGGTCCCACCCCCCCCGGCTGGTTTTTTGCTCTTTTTTTTTTTTGCCCCCCCCCCCCCCCCCCCCCCCCCCTCGCTGTTGGCCCAGTGCCGCGGCTGCGCCCCATCGGTTTATTACGAGCAGGCTTGGCGCAAGCTGGGCTTCGTGTCCAAATCTTTATCCCGCGGAGCGTTCCTCTTTCTACCTAGGTAGCCCACCGAGCAGCTAGTGTCCGTCTTACCGAGCACCTTGAGCTTCCGTGCTGCCGGGGGTCGCCAACGCCTCTCCCGAAGAGCTATCTGCACCGCCGACACCCGTTCCTCACTCTCAACCTACCCATGTACCTTATGTTGCATCGGACAGAAAAGAGCTGCTGGTCCGCTCGCCATAGCGACCGCTGCCGCTAGCAACCTTCGAAAGAAGGCAAACGCTTTTGGGGCGCTTGTCGGGACCGGGCGCCAAGACGTGAGAAACACCCCAGCAGCGACGGCAACTCACGCACGGGGCACCACTTCCGCGACCTCAGAACGCGGCCAGCGACGATAGCCATGAGCTCGGCCGACACGGTGGGATCTCTCCTAGCTGCTATCGCGAACACGCTGCAGGATGGCCTGCGCATTCTCATGTTTGCCGATAAGCGGGGGTGGGGTCCCGACGAGTTCGAGCAGATCCGCGCGCTGGAGGAGGCGCTCGACGAGGCCAAGAAGGACTTCCAGGAGCTGTCGCCGCTCGTCAACGGCACGCTCTACTACCAGGAAGACCGCAGAGGTATGTGTGCCCTTTTTTACGTACTTTACAAAATCTTCCCGTCCACCGGGCGCCAGCTGACATCCTGCTCGGCAGTGGATTCGTTAGAGGAGCTGCGCAAGCTGCGCACCCGGTTCGAGACACACGCGCAAACCTTCAAAGACTGGCTCCGGACGGGGGGCCCTATCAATCCCATGTGGGCGCGCGAGACGGGCGTGCTGCGACGAGAGCTCCACAGGGCACAATGCCGTGCGGCACGGCGCATATTCAATGCCGAACAGGAAGGGAACGCGCGATGCCTGGGCGCATTTCTGGTGTACCGACGGCTGCGGGATCACAAAGAGCGCATGAGGAGGGAGCAGGAGGCTCAAGCCAGACTGCCCCAGTGGAAGCAGCGGCAGGAGCAGGAGGAGCAGCGGCGCCAACAACAACAGGGCCCGGCACAAAACCAAGCACAGGAAGAACAGTTACCACAGCGGCCAGGGCTTCCAGAACACCAGTTACACCAGCAGCACCAGCAGCGGCAGCAACAACAACTACAATCTCAAACACAGCCTGGCGAGCAGGATCTGGTATCCCCGCATGACGGTGATCAAGAGCTGCCGACGGATCGCCCGAGGGGGTTAAGCATGGAAGACCTAGTGCCGGATTGTAATGCAATAGGCAGCTTCGAGCGCTTCGGCGACCGGGACATCGCTTTTGTGTGCGACTTCTGCGACGGCCATATCATCTGGGAGGACGTGCGCAAGATGCCCAGCCGGCGGGCGATACCCACCGAGCAACAGGCGGCCGAGAGCGGGTATCCGAACTGGCAGGCCTCCGCCAAGGCCATATCGAGCGGGGAGGCGAAGACGGTCGTCTTTGCGCCCCTGGCCATTGCGAACCACATCGCTCCGAACCCCGGCGCGTGGCAGGCAAGGCTGTGGTGCCCCTTCTGCGACGAGTACACTTACCACGACCAGGGAGGCGAAGACCAGGCTCAGTACGCCCAGGACGAGGACGGGTTCCCCGACATGAACGCCTTCCAGGAGCATCTCGCCTGGTACCACGCCCCCATACCTGTGCCGACGTTGCCCACCTCGAATAGTTGCACGGTGATGTAGCCAGACGGTTCTCGGGGGGGAGCGCAGGACGTGGGATAGGGGGGACGCCGTGGCGCTGGCCAACCTGGAAGCAGGGGAGGAAAGGGAAAGGATTTTGGGAATTCACGTTTAGCGGCGTTCACGGTGGTGGACGGCGGATCTACAGGCGATATCAACCGGTTTGGGGTAAAGGAGCCGGAACTATAAAGGCGATCATACCTTTTTTTTTTCTTGGTTGGATTCTTCTTCGCCCTCTGTCAGGAGGCGGCACGCGGGAATTGGATATATCTCAGGGCGTCTCTGGAGTCAGCCCCCCTAACGCGGACGAGTTATGATACAATTTTATGTGTTCCTTACTGAGGACGAATTTATTAGTGCACCTCGAGCCTGGCCTCTCGAGCTCGTTTCATAACATTCATGGGGCAGGTAGGGAGTATTAAGACAGCTGGCCGCAAACAACGCACAGCTTCCAGTATGTATCATAGTACTCAATCATCCGCAACGCCGCCAGAAGTTGAAAAGGGGAGAAAAGTGGAAGAATACAAAAAGAGACACGATATTTTATACAGAACGTGTGTCTGCGTATGCGCATTTCGCTTTCCAGCCCCGGTCTCCACCAGACTCCGTTACACCGCTTCCTTTTTTTTCGTCTTCGGGGATTTTCAATTTGCATTCAATTTGCACCCTTCTGTTTTCTTTCGCCCCCTAGTCTAGAAGAACCTCCACCAGACAAAGAAGAGGATGATGAAGAAGAGGGCGGCAAAGGGGCCGTACTGCTTGGCTAGCAGCTCCCAGTTGATGCGCACGGCGGCGCGGCGGTAGCGCTTGCTGTCGTCGCGGAGGCGGCTGCTAAGCTCGCCCATGCGCTCGAGGCTGTCGCCGCGGTAGAGCAGGTCCTCGATGTTCTTGGTCATGACCTTGGTGACGTCGCGCAGCTCGTCGTTGAGCTTGTCTAGGTTCTGCGACGCCCGCGCGTCCCCGTACGTGGCCTTGGTGCGCGAGATGAAGGTGTCGAACTCCATGAAGGCGTAGGGGCGGAGCGCGCGGCCCAGCACCTGCCCTGCCGGGTAGGTCGTCGCGAACTCGGCGGCCAGGTCGGCGAGGTAGGTGAAGGCTAGCTTGCGCGGGTACGAGCGCTCGCACACGGCGATGTAGACGACCTCGCCGGCGAGCTCGTCGCCGGCGCCATCGGGGATCAGGTAGTGCATCGTGAAGTTGCTGCCGCACTCGACCGAGGCTTGGCGCTCGCTGTTGCGGTTCAGCCGCCGCAGCACCAGCTTCACCTGCTGCTTCACCTCCACTAACGAGGACTCCGTCGACTCGTCGTCCACCGAGGCGCAGAGCATCAGCCCGTCTAGCCGGGCGATTTGTGTTGAGCGGATCATCGTCGCCGTCGTCTGTTGGAGGAAAGGGGGAAGGTAGGAGGGAGTGAGGAAGGGGAGATGCGGGGGGGAAGAAAGGTTGGCAGGCTGGCTTCGTTCGCTCGCTCGGTCGATAGCCGTACGTGTCGGATACAGGTACGTAGTCTTCGATGAGCTATAATAGAGACACTATTTCTCCTTGTAGATACGGGTCAGCCGCTAATCTATCATCACATATCAAGTAGCGTATCGGTATGGCAAAAAATCGGCTCTGGAGACAAACCAGGGTATTGCTGTGAAAGCTGTTCTTTATCATCGGCAGGCAGACGTAGATGCAGGATGGATGGGGGTCTACCATGGCGTAATGACAGGTGGTTTGTTCCCATGGAAAAATTATGGGGGGGCTACAGGGGCGGCTTTGCAAGGCTGTAGTGCTTTGTGCTGGGCAGCCAATCACCTGTAGTCCCAGCTGGGGCTCACCTGTAGACCAGGGTTATGCCGCTATGGGGGGGCCTCCTTCAGCCTTGTAGCCCGTACCTACGTCAATGCAACCTCCTCTTTGACAAACCGTCAAGCAGAAGAAGTTCTCACACCACCGCTTTTTTCCTTTTTACAAGAGTGAGTCTCACCCAATAAAGGCTTCCATTCAAGGGGAGCTGCAGCTCCCGATGTAAATCAATTTCTTTGAATCAGTAATTATGCTCTAAATGGTTCTAATACTCTGCACTCTAGACGAACGCGTACATATAAATCGAAGCGGCTGTGGTCCTCCATCCTATTGCCATTTTCATCCCATCCTCGCTTCAACTGTCATTGCTTATTCGGGTAAGGCATTGCGGCTCGGCCATTGTTCCACATCTCACAATACTGCCGCACTAGCGCTTGGCCATTGTCAGACGGGGGACAATGCCAACGGGCAGTGACGTCGCCTCTGAGGCGCTCTCGTCTCCACTCTCCTCAGCGCCCAGTAGCGTATTCGATGAGGAGGAATCCATGCCCTGGAACCAGGGCCAGGCCGCGGTGGCAGTAGGAGTAGCAAGGGGGGCTCCTATTGTCGAGTCTATCGTCGAGTCTGTTGCCGATTCTATCGTCGTCGTGCGCGCTCACACCGTCGCTGCCGCCGCCCCCGCGCCTCGAGGTATTTATACGGCTTCGACTTCCTCGACACCAGCCCAAACCTTGACTTCGACAACCACAATTCGGACAGCCACGCGGAGTGCAAAAACTCCGCAACCGCCCTCTCCGCGGCAGAAGCTGCAGCAGCAACAGAAACAGCAACAGCAACAACAACCGAAGATGACGCCGACGGCATCGCCCAACCCTCGCCGCCGTTCGCCTCGCCAGGCGGCAGGCCAGAAGCGGGCCTCCGCCACTTTGGCAGAGGCCCTGCCTTCCGCTACCGCGCCGGCCTCGGCGTTGGACCGGCCCGCGGCCAAGCGGGCCAAGAAGACGGCCGCCGACAAGAAGTGGGAGCCCGACTTCCTCCTCATGAACGAGAAGTCGCCCCTGACCCAGGTCGACCTGCGGGTGAGTTCCACCACACAAGGCACATGACACATGGCATGTGATCTTCCTGTCTGCCCGTATTTTCCGGCTAACACAGAGACCGCTAGTCAATCCTCTGCCGCCCCGCCGCGTGGACCTGCCTCTCCCCGGAGGACCAGGAGAAGATCTTGACGCTCTTCCCGGACGCCAAGTACGTCCTAGGCACGGGCACGGCGCACCCCCGCCCCAACGTGGCCGATCTGCGTAGCAACGACAATTTCCGCCACGACTGCGCCCGCTACGGCGAGGACCTCCGCAACGGCCTCCACGATGCCGCCTGGCTGCAGGAGGCCTGGGAGGCCCACGAGATGCGCCGCGCCGGCGCCTTCGACGGCTACGTGACGCGCAATTTCGAGACGTCCTGGGGCGTGCGCGTCCCCGACGAGTACAAGCCTGCCTCGCTGCGGCCTCCGAAGAAGGCGACCGGCACCAAGGGTAAGAATAAGACCCTCGGGACGCAGGAGAACGGTGACGAGCACGATCATCACTATCATCATGATGACGGCGACGAGAATGGCGAAGATGCCCTTTCCTACCTCCCTTCTTTCTCTCTCCCTTCCCCTCATCATTCTCCTCGCTCGCCTCACTCTCCTCCTTCTCTCGCTGGCGCCTCGAATAATGAGGCGGCTGCCGCTACAGCCGCAGCCGCGACGCCGCGATCCGCCACTTCGACCACGAACAACGATTCCATCCACGGGGATGATGACGATGATGATACCATCCACTATGATGATGATGATAATGATGATGACAACAACGGCAACGCCGTCGAGGAGAAGCACGTCGCCACTGCCATTGCTGCTACCACTGCCGCCACCACCACTGCCACCGGTGATGCGAACGCGAACGCGGACCAGCTGAACGAGAACGACAACAACGACGGTAGCACCACCACCTCTACCACGACGTCGAAGGGTACGACTGCCACGGCCGACGCCGTCGCCAACAGTACTGCGGATGAGGAAGGCACCAAGGCCACCACGGAGGCCACGAAGCACGTCGAGAAGCGCGTCCTCGAGAGCGAGGAGGCGGAGGCGGCGACCACTTCTACTTCCGACGGAGCCGAGGCCGACGAGGATGAGGGCAACAGCTCTAACTAGTGGAGAAGCGTGCAAGCATTCCTACAAGAAGCCTGGAGCCGGTTCCCGTCTTGCGGTATGTGTTAGGTGGTGGTTGGGTAGAGTTATCTTGGGCGGTTTAGTCATCTCCTACGACGAACGATTGACGAGCGATGGATGGATAGGTTTGTGTATTTTGTGTGTGTGTGTATGTGTGTGTATGTGTGTTGGGGGGGGGGGGGGGGGGGTGGGTGGTGATACTACCTGTCGCCGCCACAGCCTAACATGAACGGACGGGCCGGGACGGAGCTTTTTTCCTATCTTCACCTTGCTCTTCCCCCCCCCCTTTCAGGGTCGCCCCCGACGGAAGCTTAGCGAACTACCGATGTCTTTGCCTCTTTCTTTTTTCGTTTTTCATTTCTTTACGAGACTGAGATACCCCGGATGATACCTACCTAGGCAGTGACAAGAAACGATATGTCCCCCATCTGCGATGAACTATCTAATGTGATCCACTCTAGGTAGAGCAACGATACGTGTTGCCTGTAGATACCTACCCGCCTTGATTCAAACGTACCCGTAGGCACCTACCGTAGTACGTGATATGTCTACCGCCTATTATTTTCCCACTTCAAGAGGCGATCATTTCCCTGCGGCTAACATCTACCAGAGGAAGATGGCATTGACCCGAAGGTGGACACTGAACTTCTGCCATTCTGCCATAGGTAGTCGTAATTCTCTGGCTATCATAACGGTTCCGACGAAGAAAAAAAAAAACGGGAAGTAGGCTGGTCGCCGTCCTGTCCTATTCTAACAAAGATCCATCCATCTGTCCATCCATCATCATCCTTCTTCAGCTCCGGTCAATTATTCATTGCCGCTCTTCATCTCAGACACAAACGATCACGGAACACGTACACTAAGACTAAAAAGGAACCATCGCAAGACGCGAGAAAAAAGTAAAGCGTGTAAACAGGGAATACACAAAGGAAACATGGGTCCCGTCGGGTGGTGCTGGCTTAGATACAATTCATGTGTACAGGCTTGTGTACAGTACAGAATAGAAACAAGAAGAAAAACCCCCTTTACTTTTGTCTCGTGCCGATGCGCCCGCCCCCCTCCACCCCCTCCTTTCCTAGGCTCCCCCTTTGCCACCCCCGAATCTTCCGTATATCGAGACACTCGTTAATGACATCCTGCCGGATGCCACGTGAGACATGTACCGCTTTCTTAATCTTCCATAGGCCTGTCTACTAGCTGCACGGCGTGTTGTAGGTGACTATCGGTTGGCGGGGGAGTCGATACTACGGGGAGTCGTCGACCGCCGGCGAAGCGGGAGGCGCCGCTGCGACTCAGGCTGTCGCGCTTAGCGAGGCCGCCCTCGACGTTGCGGCTCAGGCTCTCGCGCTTGTTCAGGCCCATCTCGACGTTGCGACCTAGGCTATTGCGCTTGGTGAGGCCGGCCTCCGCGCTCTCCACTTTCGAGATCGGCGAGTCGGAAATGGCGCTACCACCGCCGTTCACGCTGTCGCTAGTAGTGGGCGTTGCCGAGGCCGTCGTCGACCCATCGCCGGGCACCTCGAGGCTGGATCGCTTGGGTCCCAGAGCAGAGCTGATGCTCTGGCGGTGACGGTCGGAAGCCGAGGTAGGGCTCGTCTGGATGGGGAACCGCGTCTCTGGGCCACCGATGCTCCTGTCGCGGCGGTGGCTTCCGGCCCCCCGGGCGCCTGGCGCCGGCGATGTCGCCCGGCTCCGGCCCCCGTTGGCTTTCTCGAGGAGGGCCCGGTTGCGCTCCTCCATGTGCGCCCTGCGGTTGCTTTCGTCGGTGCTGATCGCGCGAGGCCGGTTAGCGGTAACCGAGGTCGAGTGGGTTAGTGTCGACATGCGCTTCAGCTCGCTGAAAATGGCGTCTTTGTGAGCGAGCAGGTCGCGGACGAGCCGGTAGGCGTGCTTCTCTTCCATCGTGAGCGAGCTCTCGGTCCGCGGGCGGAGAACGCACGCCGCGAGCTCGGTCGCCAGGGCCGTGACGTACTCCTCATCTGCCGATGTCAGGTCGATCAGTCTGGTAAAATGGTTCATACAGGCATCGAGGGTCGCAATATTGGTTAGCCGGAGCTGTGATAGGGTCTGCTGGAGGACCGCGACGCGGGCGGCATCGCTCGTTTCGGACGTGGGAGTCTGGTAGATGGTCCTGATAATCTCGTAGACGTGAGAGGAAACCAAGGAGTCTATCGCAATGGCAGCATGTTAGTCGCAGAGCATAGATCTGCTGTTGAGCGTTGAGGAGAGTGCCGGCTTACCAGGAAGTTCCTTGAGGTACAGCTTCAGGAGGCTTGCGATAGTGGCTATGTCGTATTCAGCTAGAACCTCAGGAGAAAACGCTTTGCCGTTATTGACCTTGACGCGCAGTTTATGGGTCTGAGCTAGGGGGACATCAGCAAGCCACACGCCGCGCCTGGCCTCATCCCCCTCCAGGTCGGGGTAATGGTGGTCCAGATAGGTCAGGATGGTCGTGACCAGGACGGGGACGCGCTTCTTGTCGGCGCGCGCCCTCGCCTCGAGGTCGACGCCGAAGGTCTGCTCGTCCACCTTGTTGTAGTAGTTCTCGTAGGTTACCACTTTGGGGATGAAACTTCCCGTCCGGTAGTTCAGGAGGAGGTACCGCAGGTCGCCCAGCGGCTGGATCGTCTCCTGGTAGAGCATCATGTTATCCACGATGGACTGCAGACTGGGTATGACATTGCTGATGGCGCCCGAGAAGTCGAGGATGACCGTCTTGATGGCCTTGAGCCGGTCCAACTCGCAGCGCTCGAGGAATTTGAGGTGCGCCAGGATGGCCTCTTCGAGCTCGCAGCGCATCTCGTCCAGCTTATACACGCCGGCCTTGTACTTATCGTCCGCCTCTCGGGCTTCGCGCCGCATGCGGTCTCCGGGCGTCTCGTTCGGGTAGGCGGTGCCGAGCACGTTCCACTTCTCGAGGTACTCGCTGACCGTCCCGACGACGGGGGAATCGACGTTGTCCGACCCTGTCGACGCCAGAGAGAACGTCCTGCCGAGCTGCGCCTTCTTCTCGGGAACGCCGGACATCTGGAAGGCCTTGGGCCGCCACTGGTAGAAGAGCTTGGAGCTGTTGGCGAAGGTGTTGCCGACGTTGCCCACGAGGCGCAGGAAACCGTGCGTGACCAAATCCTGGCCGATCCTCTCGGCGTAGCTGACGCTGGAGGAGTTCATGTTCTTCTGGAGGTATTCCACAATGTCCGACCCCGCCGACGTGTTCAGGTACGTTCCCAGGATGGGCACCTTGGTCTCGCCGATCTTGATGTTGTTCAGCATGTGCGCGAGGATCTTCTTGACCGCCTCGGGCTGGTACAACTCGTCGCCGATCTCGTAGGGGTCGTCATCCTCCACCTCGTCCTCCTTGTTTGGCGACACCTTGATGGCGGGGACGGGAATGTTGGACTTGGGGCTCGTCTCGGGGTCCTGGAAGGCCAGCTTGTTCTCCTCTTCGAGGTCCTCCAGCAGGCGACACTTGTTGAAGTAGTTGCTCCGCAGCTTCTTGACCGCCTCCCCCTGACGGTCGTAGGCCTTGATGCGTGACTGCAGCTCCTCCTGCGAGTCCTGTATGCGGGCCTCGTGGGCTTCGCACCAGCGCGAGAACGGGTTCACCACGAGATCTCGGATGCTCTGCGCAATCTTCTTGTGGCTCTTGGCCGACTCCTCCATCTCGGAGCGGACGCCATCGTAGGCCTAAGACAGTATTAGCCGCGCCAGGTCCTCCCCCCTTGTGTTCCCGACATCCTCTGAATGTATTCGCCAGCCCACTATACCTTTCGCACGCTGGCCCCCTCATCGCGGGAGAAGCCGCCTTGGACCTTGTCGAGGGCCGGAGGGATGTCGCTGAGTCGTTGGCCGTAGAGCTCTTCGGCTTCGGCACGCATCCGGGCGACGGTGAGGACTTGTCGGTTCTCGATCACTCCTTGTTGGAGCTTGCCGAACAGGACGCCCAGGCCTTACATTAGACGGATGATGTCAGCGGGTCTCTTCTTAGGCCTAGGTAGTTGCGGACCGACAGAGGCCGGGGCCCTCGTTCCCTACCTGCGGCGTAGTCGGGCGACCAAAAGGAATCCGCGAAACTAGGCATCGTAGCAGAGGTCCGAGGAGGGTAGGCAGGTATGAAGGCCGTCAGCCCTGTAGGCAAGAATCGCAAATCGTCGAGTGGCGTAAGATATCTCGCTGTCAGGATATCTTGGCTAATGCCCCCAAGCTGACGAGACGGCGTGGGCGCTTGCGAAGGAGAGGCCGCTCAATACGGGGGATCGACAGACGGACAGACGGGACTACGTCAGGCAGGAGGAAGAAAGGGAGAGGGACGAGATACGAGAGGCTCAGCCTTAGGTTTGCTGCGTTTGAAGATGGGCGCCTAACTAACCAGGAAGGAAAAATGGTCGCTCCGCGATAACAGGGACAGCACAAAAGGTTGCTGTCAATCCAGGCGCAAGAGAAACGGCCGACGTGTTTTCGTCAGACGGATTAGAAAGATAGTTGCCGGGTGAGAATCTCAGCTGCGGACTCCGCCCCCAACCTATGGCCGTCCGTCAGGCGTTTCTTGAAGCTCGTGGAAGCGCACGCTGGCGCGACGCCAGGCCGGCCCTCATTGGCTCGCTGGACGTGGCTGCAGAAACCCGAGGGACAGACATCGCCCCTCACCCTGGCCAGCGTAAGCCCCCTGACACTCAGGCCCTGACGCCCTAGATGCCTAGGGAGAAACCAACGGTGGGCTTTGCCCCCTGTGCTCCGTATAAGTCCCCTCCGCCCCCCAGCCGGCTGCAGCTCATGAAACGTGGAAAAACGCAGTAATCCGTACGGATCGTACAGAGAGTAATTTGCAAAACGGCGCCTATTCGCAGAAGCGAGACCCGAGCGCAAGACTGTCCCCCGTCCCTTCATCCAGTCTGCCTTGCGCTAACTCCGTAAAGGGCCCATCTACCTGCTCCTTACGGAGCCCATAATGGGGCCTGGGTCGTACTGGCGCATGGAGGTCAAGTGGGTTCCAAGAACCCACCCTTAGGTAATGCCGATGCAGGCACTGCTAAAAATGAAGATTTCGCGGAGTCCGAAGCTGAAGAACAATCCTCTTTTGGGGGCGTGGCGTGCCGGCATCCTCCCAGCAAGCGATCTGCGCGAATGCTTCAAGCGCCGACTCGAGCGCTATTGGAGGCCGGCGAGAACTTGGTATCGATTAAGCGCGGCCTTCAAGAGCAGCACGGCATGCACTTGGGCCTGCATTGTACGACGACACACTTTCGATGGGGAATTGGCGTTCGGCCACTTACACCACTCAGGACCGGGCTTGCGTGCCCATATCGCGTCCCTCCGTCCTGGTCGGCAGACCGATAGAGGGGAGATGGCCGCTTATCTCATCGGGGGGCGATTCCGGTATAGACTGCAGGTATGCAGGCATTGTCAATCCCAACACCCATGGATTAGTAAAACGCTCGACCTTGCACAGGAGATCTCGGCCTGCTGCGTACGACCCCTCACACTCTCTCTGCGCTGCTTTTGGCAGGTCTTCATCGATAAGAAGTCCGTTGTCACTGGCCCAACCACGGCTTTTTGCAGCCGGATCCCAGTATCCGTCTGAGTGGGTTAAATCGGTTACTATAACTTCCAGTCTTCGCCCGGGCGGCGGCGAAGACCTCGTCTCCAAAGAACTTCCATTCCTACACGAGCCAGCTCGGAGGCGCATTGCAGGAGATCCCCGAATATGGCGGAAAAGACGGCCATGCATCCGAGAGGGGCTGCTCCCTCCGCGCCCGCGGCGAGAAGGTCGCCTGTCAGGGTAGTCGTCCTGGCGGGACTTCTGGCTCTCGGCACCATCCTGGGCGTGTTCCACAAGTCGACGGCGTCGTGCTATCACCACATGACCGCCCAGCTCTCTCCCCAGCCGGCGTCCGTGGAGGCGCGAGTGGACAAGATCCTGAGCAAGACCCCGCTGATTGGTAAACAATCTCTCATCTCTCATCTCGCATCTCTCGTCTCTCGTCTCTCGTCTTCCGGTTGCGCGGAGTCGTTCTCACCGGTAGAAAATCAGATGGGCACAATGACTTTGCCATCTTCATCCGGGCTCTCTTCGGCAACCACATCTACAGCGACAACTTCACCAAGGCGTTCGAGCAAGACGGCCTGCCCATGCATGTAGATCTGCCGCGCCTCAGAGCGGGCAAGAACGGCGGCGCCTTCTGGAGCGTCTTCACCCCCTGCCCCAAGGACGGCGCCGACTTCTCCGACGCGAATTATGCCGAGAGTATGTTTTATTTCACAGTCACATTCTCCTCCCCCCACCCATAAAGGGGGAGGCAGCTTCTTCAGCTGCTGACCAGCCGGACGGGACGGCCCACAGGCGTGAGAGACACCTACCAGCAGATCGACCTGGTGGCGCGCCTCAAGGCCGCGTATCCGGACGTCTTCTCGCCCTCGGTGAACGGCAGCACGGCGCTGGCGGCGTTCCGGAAGGGCCAGCTGATCTCGCCTCTGGGCATCGAGGGCCTGCACCAGATCGGCAACTCGGTGGCCAACCTCCGGCAGTACCACGCGCTGGGCGTGCGGTACGCCACGCTGACGCACAACTGCGGCAACCGCTTCGCCGACGCCGCCCTGTGGAGCGACCCGCTGCGGAAGGCACCGTCGTACTGGGGCGGCCTGAGCGCCGAGGGCCGCGCGCTGGTGCACGAGATGAACCGCATCGGCATGCTGGTCGACCTATCGCACACGAGCGTCGAGACGATGGTCGACGTGCTGGGCGCCGCCCCCGACGGCTGGGAGGGGTCGCGGGCGCCGGTGATCTTCAGCCACAGCAGCGCGTACGCCGTGTGCCCGCACCCGCGCAACGTGCCCGACGACGTGCTGCAGCTCGTCAAGGCGCGCAACTCGCTCGTCATGGTCAACTTCGCGCCCGACTTCGTCTCCTGCGTGGACTCCGGCAAGCCCTCGGGCATCCCGGACTTCTTCCCGGACAACTCGACGCTCGCCCACGTCGCCACACACATCCTGCACATCGGCCACCTCATCGGCTTCGACCATGTCGGTCTCGGTAGCGACTTCGACGGCATCGGGAGCACACCGCGCGGCCTCGACGACGTGGCGGCCTTCCCCGACCTAATCGCCGAGCTGCTGCGCCGGGGCGTCAGCGACGAGGACGCCGCCAAGGTCGTCGGCGGCAACCTCCTGCGCGTCTGGAAGGACGCCGACGACGTCGCCCTGAAGCTGCAGGCGGCTGGCGAGCCGGTCCTGGAGGACAACCTCCAGCCCATCAGGCCCGAGGACCTCCCCGAGGATATCCGCAACGATCTAAGACTGTAGAGAGAGACAAACGGTGAGCGCAGGCAGCAGCGAGGTAGTATAGCAAATTGGAT
Organism: Barbatosphaeria neglecta; assembly: GCA_022813145.1. NCBI lineage: Eukaryota > Fungi > Ascomycota > Sordariomycetes > Barbatosphaeriales > Barbatosphaeriaceae > Barbatosphaeria > Barbatosphaeria neglecta. Next base: position 202,132 of record JAKLNC010000003.1, read on the forward strand.
ATCACCCGAGCGGTAGGAAGCTAGGAATGGATACGTAGGGGTAATGTGTGGGGATGTAGTCTCGATACTTGGGCTACCGTGTCGCAGCGGTAAGACATAGACCCTAGCTCCCCTATTTGGGTACGGCGCGTCTTTATCTAAAAAATCGCAGCCCAGTACCTGTATGTTCATACCCCAGGCACCGATTCCCTTGCAGTGAGGAAGGGGAGAACGAACGGGGGAAATATGTGAGAGGTGGTATCGAACAAATTGCATCTATCCACCAATTCTTGAGCGTGGAGGTGTGCAAAAGCACAGGCATGTTCATACATAGTAAGCTCAATGGTTGGCTTCGTTCTCCAAGCCGTCCGACCTGCTAGTCGGCAACGAGCGAGGCCGCTGCGCCGTTCCTAGGGCCGTCTCTTCTCTTTCCCAGCCTCCGCTCTCCCCATCGAGCTGCCGAAGCCGTGAGACGCAGAGCATCGCATACGCTTTGGAGCCCTAGCAACCCTAACCAGTCCGTACTCCTATTCAGAGTGCATAGACCCGCAGATAGAAACAGCATCATAACCGCTCATCCCCTCCGTTCTATCCGGTTGAGCTTCCGCGCTGTCAAGATCTGGCTCCTCGTGTTCTGGCCGCGCACTGGCAGACTCATGGCGTGGCGCTTGCCGCGGTAGGTGCCCATATCGCGCAGCCGCTTGATATTATCCTGCACAACACGCCGCGCGTCGTTCTCGATCGTCATCGTCGACAGCTCCGCAGTCAGGGCCGTCACCGTCTTGGGCGGCAGACTGCCCATCTTGGCGCGCGGGTGGATCGTGAACTTGGCCAGGATGCGCGCCGACGCCTGCGGCCCGATGGCGTAGAAGGACTCGAGCGCTTTCTGTGCAGGGTGGTCCAGTTAGACATTAAGTCAGGGAAAAGGCGATGAAGTGGAAAAATGGAAATGTGGTACCTTGACCAACTTCATCTCGTGGAAGTTGACTCCCAGAATGAACACCTAAACGGAGGGGTTAGTTTTCTCAGGGAAACCAGGGCAGGAGAGGGCTGTTCTCCATACCATCTTGATGAATTTGGTAGCCCTGAGCCAAGTTACCGTTAGGACGGTATCACATCAGGTCCTAGAGGAAATGCCGTAGGGTATCGTCGTCGCTGAGGCTGTTCAATCGTACCTAGAGGTTCAGAAGATTGTACGCTATCGCAATCGGATGAAGCTAAAAATTGCGGGCCCGCCTGGGGTTTCGCCGACAAAGAAGCTGATTGGCCAGTCTCACTTAACTCGCCGTGCTTAACTAAAAACCTCTCGAGAGAGTCAACTCTCAAAGTGAAGAGGAGATGCAGCAGAGTTCCGGCAGAAAATAAACAAGCGAATATTAAGGGCAGGGAAGAAGGCGCTACGAGGTACAATGAGGCCCGAAAAGGCGCTCCCGATCTCGGATGAGTTCGCCTCGGTCGAGGAATACATCGAGGCCCTCCTCCACTTCGCCACGACCACGGACATTTTCCAGATCCTCTGCGGCGGGGTGCACGTGCTGGACTTCTTCACTTCAGAGCCCGACCTCTTCAGGACCATCGTCCCGCCGGAATGGCAGACCTACCTCCTCAGCCGAGAGCCCATGGAGCTCCTCGACTTTTTGCTCAGAGACGACCTCGGAGACGGCCTCAGAGATGGCCCTGACGCTCTCTCGTCCGGAGGGGACCCGCCATCGCCGCCGCCCCCGGAAAGCCTACGACGGTACGTGAGAGACATCCGGAGGCTGTCCCTCCGGCGGTCCTTCGTACCGGGCGAGCAGAAGCTCCCCGTGCTTCCTCGCCATGTGGCCGTCGGCATGAACGTCAAGAAGGTCCACGAGGTGACCAACTTTGCCGGCTACGTCGACAAGCTGGTCGAGACCTTCGCTGCCGACTATGGGCAGGCCATCACGCACCTGGTCGACTTCGGTAGCGGCCAGAACTACCTGGGCCGCACGCTGGCCAGCTCGCCGTACAACCGGCACATCATCGCTGTGGAGGGCCGCGAGCACAACATCGCCGGTGCCAAGGTCCTCGACGTGCTGTCCGGCCTAGCCGAGAAGGAGAAGGTGATGCGCAACCGCAAGGCGTACCTGCAGCTTGTCGACAGCAAGACGCCGGCCGAGAAGCTGAGCGACAAAGCGCTCAGCCGCATCGCCAAGGCCCGCGACTTCACGGCCGAGGAGCTCGCGGAGATCGACCTGCGGCCCCGGCGCGAGCTAGAGATGCGCTATACCGCGCAACAGCATGGCGACGGCAGGGGCTCCATCCACTACGTCGAGGGCAGGCTCGAAACGGGCGACCTCACCCACGTCCTCGAGCAGGTGCGGGACGAAGTCCTCGGAAAGGGGGAGGGGGAGGAGAGAAATGACGAGGGGAAAGAGGGGGAGAAAAAAAAGGAGGGTACGACCCCCCCCCTCTCCCTCATGGCCGTCTCCATCCACTCGTGCGGCAACCTCTCCCACTTCGGCATCCGCTCCCTCGTCATGAACCCCTCCATCCGCGCCGTGGCCATCGTGGGCTGCTGCTACAACCTGCTGACCGAGAAGCTCGGCCCGCCGACGTACAAGCTCCCCTACATGCGCCCGAGCTTGCAGGCGGTCAACGGTCGGCTGGCGCGGGAGTCCGACCGGCGCGATCCCCAGGGCTTCCCCCTGAGCGAGCGGCTGTCCTCTCACGGGGGCGGGGTGCGGCTCAACATCACCGCGCGCATGATGGCCTGTCAGGCGCCGGACAACTGGACCGCCGCCGAGAGCAACGGCTTCTTCACCCGCCATTTCTTCCGCGCCATCCTACAGAAGATCTTCCTAGACAAGGGCGTCATCTCCAAGGTCTACCACGATGGGGAAGGGGCCCGGGGTGGGAGGAGCGGCGGCGGTGATGGCGATGACATCAAAGAGAGCCCGTTCAACATGAGCACGAACCCGGTGATCATCGGCTCGCTCCCGAAGCCGTGCTACACGTCCCTGCAAGCCTACGTCCGCGGGGCCGTGCGCAAGCTCACGACCAGCGCGGACTACCACCAGTACGGCGCCGTAGTCGCGAGCAAGATGGGCACCATGACCGACCCCGAGATCGCCGCGTACGAGGGGCGCTACGCGCCGCGCCGCCGCGAGGTCAGCGCCGTCTGGTCGCTCATGGCCTTCAGCGCCGTGGTAGTCGAGGCCCTCATCGTCGCGGACCGCTGGCTCTTCCTGCGCGAGCACGAGGACGTCGTCCGCGACTGCTGGGTCGAGCCCGTCTTCGACTACGCCCGGAGCCCGCGCAATCTCGTCGTCGTCGGCATCAAGCGGTAGCCAAGACATCATTGCCCTCGTGGAAGGTCGTTCCTTGCGCTTCTGCCCAGGGAGGTGCCATGGCACATGGACTTACCACCGCACGCCGGTTTCTAAGAGAAGCGAATGCTACGAGTCCCTCAGACGGGATGTCGTCACTCCAGGAAAAGGAGATGCAGTGATATTCTTGCGTGCATATGTCGCGGCATATTTGATGGGTAGGGACGCCGAAAAAACGACTAGTCGCTGGCTCGCCTTCATACAGGGACATTGTCTGTTCATTACTCAGTATGGTCTGGTGGCATGCCCCAAGCCGGGCTAGGCCGGGCAAGGCCAGGCAAGGCCATACCGGGCCAGGCCATGCCAGACCAAAGGCAGCGAGTGAACAGACCAGACCCAGCCAGGACAGGCCGAACTACCTGGCCTACCTGCATGGTAGGCACGGCAACACGGCACACGCACAGCAGCGGCAAATACGAAGAGGGTAACCCGGCCCATCATGTCTCACTTTTTCTAATCAAAAGGGAGAATTATGAATACCTGCACATGCTCCGTACAGACATGCAGATAAAGATGGGCAAGCAAGGGCTTACGACGCCTCGCGCGCGGAATGGCGCTCCTCTCGGTGATTTAGTGGTTGTCGGAGGATATTATTCAAGTGCCCCCTGCCTTACTATTATTTACTATCGGCTCCAGCGGCTACAGAGAAACAAGGGGGGGGGTGGCAACAGCTAACCACGCACCCGGCAGGTTGGCTGCCTACCTCCTGTTCCAATTGTACGGAGTACTTGTATAGGTGTGGGTGTTACTGCAGTCTGTGATACTAGGTTATTCATTTAGTAGGACTAGAACAGTGAGCTAAGGCGAGTTGATGTCATGCATCAATCGCTCTCCCCCTCCCTCCTCATCTTTGCCTGAACCGGGATCGATTGGTTGCCAGTCGTCCATGCCTACGAAGTACGCACTTCATCCGAAAACCCCTCCCTCGTCCTCGCCTTCTTACAGTTAAGTACATACATACTTCGTACGTAAATGATGAAGAGCGGGGGAGTGCCGGGAGACGGGAAAGCAGGCCGTCCCCTGCTGCATGTTGTCTGGACGGAGTAAACGAGAAAGGTGTACGTATGCCCGTACGAAGCACTCGTAGTAGAATCGGGGAGGGGCGGGGTTGCGATCGAGGCGCCATGTACAAGAAGAAGGGTACGAAGGGGAACTAGCCCCAAAGAAGCCTAAGGCGTCGCCGGCCTTATCTCTCTTTCTCGTGCCGCCATCTCGACGAGATCGGATAATGGAAGGGGGGGGGGGGCTCCTAAGGATGGGTGGGTGGGCAAGGGGCCGCGGTCGACGGGCTTGCAATGGGACGCGACAATCTAATCGTACAGTACCTAGTAGGTTTGAGAAGCGAGCTTACGGTTGAGATATCATGAGTGAGTTGTGGATGTGGCGTCCAGGCTTGCTTGTCACGAGGTAAATGCTGAGTGAGGGAGGCGAATCCCCATTTGTGCATTATACGGCGCATCGTCAGCCTTCCCGCGTCAGATGTGCAGTTAGTCGTTGAACCTTGGGAGACATGTGAGAAATGTAAATTATGGGAGGGAAAGGGGGGCTGGAATGGCTTATTCTTAGATCCAGATGGCAAGGTACTTCTCGATAATTGAATTGGATAGACATGTGCGGTCCGGGACGGTTGGTAGCCTATCTGCCACCCGCGTATAGGTATAAAAAGAATACCGAGTTGGACGAGGGTGGCGACAGGGGGTAGGCGGCAGGGTTGAGGCGTGATGTCGAATCTGCCTCGCTCTGCATTGCGCACGGATAGTCCTTGGCTTGCGTACGTAGGTACCTGTAGGCTGCATCAGATTCAGATGCGATGAGCTGCCTCGTCGGTGACGGTAAGGTCCCAAGCCCAGCAATTACCTATCTCTGCTCCGAATAAAAAGAAAACATATAGGCTGTAGATTGGAAAGGCACTGGATGTAGGGATGACCTCCTCCCTCAGGGTAAACAGCATTCTGATGCAGGGAGCGAGCGAATGGTGCGTGCAGACTAATTTCGCCCTGTCCCGACAAGGTATTCCGCGATCAGCTGTCGTACTGCAGCTGTCGGGGACGCAGCAGCTTCAGACAGCCAGTAGCGTGGCGTTTGCTCTACAGTACCTACATACGTACCTAGTAGACGCCAGATCAAAATTTCCTCGACGGGATACGAAATAAAGAAGGGGAGGGAGGGGATAGCAGGAAGGCAAAGAATAAGAGAAGAAGAAAAATGCGGGGTTCGGGCTACCCAGCATGGCTGGTTTCCGCTATGCGAGGGGGATATATTGGAGGGAGGACGGATCCACAATACAACAACGAACAAGATGGCGGAGGCGGTAGGTTTGTAGAGGCGACGATGATGGATTGATGATGGTGATGGCGGTGACGAGAATGCCGTTACCTTACCGCTAGCGACGGCTAGCGACGACGACCGATGACGCTGCTAACGGCGTCGGTCGTGCCATCCCATCCCCGTTCCAGCAATTGCAGTCCGCCCCTGCAGGCCCTGATAGCGTGCCCGCATGGTTTTATGACGAGGCTGCTTTTCGCCCTCTCGTTCCTAGACGGATCCTTGTCGGCTCCTCCTCTCCTAGACGGAGCTGCAGGTCTGCAGGCCGTACGGATGTACGAGTTGTCTACCAGTAAATCCAAGGCAGGGGAGAAGACAAAAGGGGGGGGACGAATGGCTGGATAACAGGCGTGGCTACTTGTATCGACGCCGCCTGCGAGCTAAGCACACGGCTGGGAGGAGCTAGAAGAATGCAGAGATGCGCCTGAAACACACCTAAGAGCTAAAAATGACACCCGAGCTTGGTCATGGGACCCGTTTGGGGGGGTAGGGGGCAGAGCAGAGTGTGGGAGGCGGAAGGCGGAAGTGAAGCGCGCCTCGACGGACATCATCACTGGATCGAGCGTCAGTCAAAAAAAAAATACTAAGACGGCGGCGTGACGAAATGTGATAGAAAAAGATAGCAAGGGCGCACAAGAAGGGGGTGGAGAGGCAGGGGGCCACTAAGAAGCCCCCACGCCGTCTCCGCCGGCCCCGCCTTCTCATGCAAGGGATGGCCATGCAGGCGAGGCCGAAAAGCTTCTAGCTCGAAATCGCCCTCTTGACTGCCAAGCCCATAGTGAGTCTAGCAGCTTCGCTGCCAGAGATCCCTTCCTCCTCCCCTGCTAGGTATGCCTCGGAAGATCTGCCACACTGCCGTGACTGCCTATCTTCCCTAGAGATCCCCCGAATCCCCACCCCAGGGATGGACATCGCGATAGGGAGCTTAAGAAGAGGGCCGCTCCCTGCTCGGCGAACTGTGTCGTCGATAGACCGGCCTCCCCGTATTGCTTCTTTGGGGCGGCCTGCAGGTGCCGTCGCCTTGCAGCCAGCTATCCGAAACAGGCCTCGAAGCTCTTCCCCCCTCCCCAGCCCCCGGTCCAATCGAAGGAGCTGAGGGAACAATAAGCTACTCTTCACTTCCTTGGAAAGCAGGCCATGCCCATTGGGTCAGAAGACCAGGCAAGGCTTTCTTTGACACCTGTCCCATGCCTTCGATGACCTTCTAGCGAACCCCTGTGGATTGGGAAAATGGGGTTTGTAAACTGAGCACCGCCGCAGAGCACAAAAGTCAGCCTAGGTACAGTCCTACTTCCCTCCCCTCCCCGTTTCCTCTCTTTCCCTTTTTCTTCCTCTCCCGCTTCTCTCCTCCCCTCTTCTGACTCTGTTCCTTGCTTGCCTATGTGTCAGTCAGCCAGGCGGAGCCCACTCCGTTGACAAAGCAGTGTGTAGGAGTGAGTCGGCGATTGCACCTTGTTTATACATGATAACTGTCACACCTCCTGTCTCTCTCTTTGGTAATACTTGGACTCTGGTGTCCTCAGATAAGCTTCTTGTCTTCTTCTGTGTCAGCCCCCAAAAGCCACACTCGCTCTTAATGCCCGCATGCGCTTCCTGCCTATCACCTACTATTACTTGAAATTCTATTACCAACCTGTGCCTTACATAGGTTCCAGGTAGCCAAGGAGCAGAGCCTACCTACATGCCTATACTGATGACCCAGAATTAGTTCTCACTGTTTTTCTGTACTGTACCTGAGTACAAAGTAGCTGACTTACCTAACCCCGAAGTACCCAGTATTTCAGCTGCCTTATCTCACCCACCGCTTTTCTTTCGCCTCCCTCCCTCTTTTTGGATATATATAAAAAAAAAAATCTCGGCCACAATCGCCACCTACCACCTCCCTCCTAAAGTAGTACCTACCTGCCTACTTGCCTTCCTAGCTGGTCGCTGCCCCTTCAAACTCTTCAAGTCACCTCGAGGTCCGGATTCCGTCCGTCGAAGCTCTTTCCTCCTCCATCCCAATAGTTACGTTCCCGCTCCAACGTACTCGGCGCCTGGTCTACGGCACTGCAAGTTTCTTGTTGTCGTGCCCTTGACGTTATCGCCTGCTAGGAAGCTTCTCCAGCGACTGCGTCGACGATTCTGTGCGTGCTCTCGAGCCGAGAAGAAAAAGGAGGCCGACGAGGAGGTGGTGGTGGAGTAGGAGCAGGAGTAGGAGCAGGAGCAGGAGCAAAGAGCAGGCAGAAGGAGGCCGATCGAAATCCTAACAGAGGACGCGGTTCGCCGTCCGATGGAGTTCACTGGCTTCTAAGCCCCCACAACCTCATAGCCAGCCCATCATGGTTGCCCAGGTCTCGTTCGTGGTGAGTCCCAAAGTTCTATTTACTACATGTACCTACAGTAGGTAGGTACTTGCCCTCATCTGTAGTGCCCCCCTGATCCCCAAACACGCCTTTCGGCCCCCCAGCTGACTCATTATTGTACCCCGCCGAAATTAGGAGGGGGAACTCAACCTCATCCACATCCCCCTAGAGCTCTACTCGGCGTTCCTGCAGCCCATACTGCGGGTGCTCTTCCCGCAGCGCGAGAGCCTCCATGCGGCGCCATCGCTGGAGGATACGGGGCTCACGGCGGATAACAAGCACGGCTTTCTCAACGTCAGCGTCACGCCGGTGGAGTGCTCCGTGGTCTGCCACACATACTGGGCGCGGGATGTGTTCGAGCCCGTGATCAGGAGCCTGCCTAAGGAGGTCGCCAAGACAGTGTCCATCTCCAAGGACTCGTACGTCGCCCTATGCGTGATCAGCGGAGGCATGGATGCCGGCTCTAGGGTGGTCGACCTCTCCTCGCCCCTAGCCCTAGCCGGCATTCCCATCTTCTTCATCACCACGTACTACTCCGACTTCATCCTAGTGCCCCGCAAGGACCGTCACAGTGTCGTGCAGGCGTTGTACTCGCGCGGCTTCCAGTTCTCCTCCTATGACCAGTCCTTCGTCTCGCCGGACTCGCTGCCACGCACGCGCGGCGGCAGTCGCAGCGAGGCGGGCTCGTCGGCGGCGGCGCCGCCAACTAACGACGCCGAGCTACAGGCGCGCACATTCCAGTTGCTGAAAAAGCGCAACGTGGTGCCGTATACCGACCCGGAGCTGCACCTGATCTACTGTTCCGGGCACGGCGTGCAGACGCACATCAACGCCGAGTTCTCGACGCACTACCACCGCAGCACTGGCGGCGGCGGAGGAGGAGGCGGCGGTGGCGGCGGTGGCGGTGGCGGTGGTAGCGGTGGATCTTCGAGCCGGACCTGGGTCGACACGGTGGACGCCCAGCTGTACACGTGCCTCGCGGCCGCTCTCGCGCAACAGCCGCGCTTCCTCTCCATCACGCTCGCGGAGGACGACGCACCGTCGCTGCTCGTCGACAAGACGCTGCTGCCCATCTTCGGCAACGCCGTGGTCGGCAACCGCGACAGCGACCTCGTGCCCATCTTCCTCGACCTCGTCAGCCTGCCCTTCGAAGCGACCGGCATAGTGTCCGGCGTGGCCGGCAAGCTGGTCTCGGAGATGCGCCTCGCTGAGGTGCCCGAGCTGTCCTACCTGTCTACCTCTAAGGCCGGCGCGGTAATCCTCGACTGTAAACACTCGCAGAAGGCCCTCGACATCCTGCTGCCGTTGCTGCAGAAGACCCCTTAGGGAGCGCGTCTCGCCAGCATCTTCACGGGCAGTGGTGACGAGGAGGAAGATTTAAGAGACCAGCCGAGGTGGCTGGTGGATCGAAGGAGGTGAGATTTAATCAGAAAAAAATCAATAAAAAGGAAGGAAGGCTGCATTGTTACCCTGTGCGGCTCGAGGCGGCACAGGTATGGGTAGGGTAGGGGCAGAGGCGGAAACACGGGCAAGCGGATGGAAATGTGAAGGAAGAGAATAACTGGGTAGAGGCGGTGTCTCGCGCGGTGCGTTTCTTCGTTGAGATACCGTTTCTTTATATATACTGTCGCATCATGTCTGCTTAGGTAGTAGGTACTTGAGATCTGGAGCGTAGGTAGGTACCTGTAGGGAACTTAGCCACCTCAGGGCCCCGTCTAAAACTGGGAAAGGAAAATATCCCTGCTTTGTATCCCAACGTGTGTGTGTTCATTTTTCTGCGTCTTTTGTCGTGCTTCGGGCGCTGATAGATGGATGCGTACATACCTGCCAGAGACAGCATTTAGGTAGAAGGTTACCCGAGGGACCGAAAAATCAGGCCGTGTCCGGCCGTCACCGGCCGTAGCCCTTCTTCTTACCAGCCGCCGCCCCCGCCGCCCCCGTCGAAGCGACGGCGTCGGGGACGAGGCCGGCCTTAACGAAGGCGTCCCGGGCGGACTGATTAATGAGGGCGAAGCGGCGGGGGCCGAGCTTGTGGCCGCCGTACCAGCGCGAGACGACGACCATGACGTCCCACAGATCCATCAGCTGCATCAAGTGCAACAGGCGACCCCCCGCAGCGGTCTCGCCGTCGTCGTTGCAATCCTGGAATGACGTGCTTCCCGGCCCGCGGATACGCCACGCCGTCATGTTGTGCGTCGCGCCACGCACCCGTTTGTCCGACGCCAACAGGTGCTGCACGAAGCGGTTGGCCTGCTGCGGCGACGTCACGGGCGCGCAGCGCGCCACGAACGTTGATCGCAACTCCACGAACGGGTCTGAGAGGACCCATGGTGGCCCAGGCCCCGCGAGGATGCCATTGTCGTCCCCCTCATGCTCGTTCTCGTTCTCATCCTCGTTCGCGCCCGCCTCCTCCTCTGCTTTCCCGCTTTCTCGCTGGTCCTGATCCACATGACCATCTGCAGAACCCTCATCCAGCAGCTTGGTGAACTCCTCGATGGCGTCGAAGAGACATACCTGGCCGGGCTGGTAGGCTAACCCGACGGCGTCGCGGAAGAGCACCAGGTCGCGCGCGGCTGCCCCTCGCCGGCCGTGCTCGCCGGAGCTGTGCGTCCCCAGCACGGCCGGCGGCTCGTCCGGATAGGACGCCGAGAACTGCAGTCGCAGGGACGATGTCTCGCCGGGGAGCCGGAGGACGTAAACGCCCGCCTCGGGCCCGTCCCCCGTTGCTGCCGGCGCCAAGGTGTCCTCGCCGTAGATGGAGTTGATCGCCTCCACCTCGTCGGCCAGCTCTTCAGACATGGCTGCTGCGACCGTGAAGGGAAGTGAAAAAAAAATAAAAAAATTGAAGCCTGCTGACCCTCAACGGAATGTCCCTTGGGTTCAATTGATCTTGGTTGCGGAAGGTACGTCCGGCGCGGGGTCGTAGCTGCTGTATCGGGGATCTTGAAGCGATTTCGGCATCACGTCACTGCAAGAAACCGCACTGGCATCAAATGAGTGGAAATCACAGTGCTGCCCAGGTACCTCCTGAATACCTGCGATTGTACCCGCGTACCCGTGGACGCTAACCTGATTAGGAGCTTAGAGCACACTGCGGCGTTAGTGAGTGCACATCCAGCGCTCTATTGCCGCTGAGGCGGTGGGAGAGTCGCCTGAAAAGGACCCCCAAGCGAGCCAACCGTCCGAGCGTTTCCGCCTGCTCGTACCGACGTTCTGGACACACAGTCAGGTACTAAACCCTCTCCGGAAGCTCCCTCTGCCGCCGCTGCTTCTCCTGTTACCAGACGCACCTTTTTGTTGCCATACTTCCTGTTTCGGATTCTCTGTGTCTGTCGATGTCTGCTCAGCACACTCAATTTGAAGACCTTCATTCATAAGCATCCTCCTGTCAGGGGAGGCTCCATCAGATTCGCCCAATTGGCGTCCCAGAATAGACGCTCGAGCGAAGCCGACCTCGATTCTCCCATCCCGGCACGTTCGAATGGAGTCCGGAGCACATCACTTCGCCAATCGGCGACAGGACCGCGCGCGAGCCTAAAGCTTCAGCCGTTCCTCCGTGCCCACTTCAGCGCTTCAACGCTGCAGGGGCCAGCAAACGCGCCTCCTTAGCCGACCAGGCCCGGGGGGCTGAGCTCTGTACCTCAGTATTACCTCCCCTTCGCGGCCGCTCGCTCTAGCACCGCCGCATCGACCCGACGTGGCCATGTCTTCGCGAACTACCTACAGGTACCTACCCAATGCCAAGCCCACGAACCTCGAGTCGGATGGGGCTGTGTGTATGTGTGTGTGTGTGTGTGTGTGTTGGGTTCCAGATGTGCAACCCCGGGACTCCTCGGCCAATCTGTGTCGATTGTCCTAAAGAGGTGCCACAGGCTGGCCGCATATTGGAGGGGGAATGGTGGACTGGGCATCGCGCCGTTTCGCGGGGCCCTGCCTTCGCGACCCAGTCTCCGTCACCCATGCTGCAAATGTAAGAAAAACACACCAAAAAAGACTAGCTCTCGGCCCGGGCCTGGTTTGATCACGGGCCGTTGGGCATTGTGTTGTTTAAAGATGTACATGGCCCCATGAGCTTGTGGACGGGTTTGTGTCTGCTCGACTGGTCGGGCATCTCTCGTCAAATTTCCCTTCGGTATGGCTGCCAGTTTAGTGTCGCCGAAGTCGTCGCAGACCTCTCTGGTAGAGGACGTCGAGAACAGGGTCCTCCCTAATAGCACGCGGACATGGGGTGAAAGAAGTATGTTTTCCCGACCCCTCAAGTAGACCTATAGCCCGATCTCTTCTGGATTCTGACTTCAGTCCGGTTACTAACCCCTGTGAACAGAGCTGGTCCCGGGATGGAAGCCCCTCACCATGAGAACGCCGGGTCTCCTCTTGTTTGTTCTCGTCTCGATCGCCTTGGTCGCCGTCATCGAAGTTCTCGCCCAGATGAGTGCACGCCAGGGTGGCCTAGCCCTCTCGCCTTCGACGCAGGACATCCCGGATGCCGTCACCTTCAGCTACCTAGCACTCCCGACAACCTTTGCGGTGCTCTACAGCTTGGCTTGGACGTGGATCGACCTCGACATCAGAAGGATCCAGCCGTGGCTGGAGCTGTCTCGCCCGGACGGCGCCGTGGCCGAGTCGTCGCTCCTCCTTGACTACCCCTTCGAGTTCCTGGCCTTCGTGCCATTCAAGGCCTTCAAGCACCGGCACTGGCCCGTGTTCCTCTCGGGGATTGTCATGATGGTCATCTTCTGGCTTATCACCCCCCTCCAGGGCGCCATCTTGGGCGTGCAGCCCGTCGTCATCACCGAGTCGATTCCTATGACACAGACCTCGGCCCTCATGCCTATGGATCAGCAGGCAGCTGCTATGGATGTCTCCATCTTAAATAACGCCTATGCATCCACCTGGCTGAACCAGCCCTTCCCGCCGTTCACGACTGGCTCCTATGCCCTCTTACCATTCTCGCCACAACACACAAACCTATCGTCCCTACCAGATGGGAAGTTCACTGGGGACACTATGAAGCTGACCACCCAGCTCCAGTGCTGGCCGGCGAAAGTGTCTCCAGGCAGTGACGGCGCAACGCTTAGATTTGATAGCGGTCGCGGCTGCAAGGCCAACGTGACCCTTCTAGCGGGGAGTCCTAGCACTGAGGAAGCCTTCATAGTCCAATACATTCCATACTGGGATGAGCCTCACCAAGACAGCGTGCTACAAAGCCCGGAATGTCGTTTAGGCGCGGCACATCAGTTTTTGGCCATCTGGGCTCACATGCAGCTTCCTCAACTGCAAATCGACAACGCTACTGGCATATTCTGCGAGCCCTCCTATCAGAAGCAGAGAGTCAAAGTTACGTTATCCGCAAGCACACTTCAGCCCGATAACGACTCTTTCATCCCACAAGGGGAGGCGGTTACCTTGGGCGACGACGAGTTTAATAGGACTGCTTTCGAGTTCCTCATAGGCACTGGTTACCCCTCAATCCAAATGCCTCGCGACTACGCGGATTCAACCGGCCTCCAACAATACCCCGTGATCTTCAGCACGAACTTGTCCTGGCCTGTCACGAACATGGTTGCGTTCGCTATAGGCCAGTTCAATGGCTCTGTAACCGACTTGGCAGACCCTTTTAGGTTGGGAGACATCTTCTCGGCAGCTCACGATATGGTGTTCTCGCAAGCAATCCGCCAGCTAGTCTCAGCCACCCAGACGAACTCATCAGGAGGAACAGTGCAATATACTTTATCCGGAGTCGTCGTGAGCCGGCCTTTCGCATTAGCCGTCGAAGTGCTACTTCTTCTGGTAGCCAGCTTGACCGGCCTCATTCTCCTCATCTGCCAACGATCACCGAGCAAATTAGAAAAAGACCCTGCGAGCATCCATTCTCTATTCACCCTCGTCAGAGAGAGCGAATCCCTTCTCAATCATTTTGCTTCCACAGACTGTCTCGACAATGAGCGTCTTCGCGACTACGTGGCCGGAGAGAAGTATCGGCTCAGCACTTCTGGACTGTCCTCTGGTACTCATAGGCCCCAGCTTGTCGGCATCTCGACTGGAGCAGCGAGTCAGGGAACCCAAATGCGAACAGCTATTGCCAGCTCACGCACCGATAGCCTCTATACTCCAATTCACCCAAAGGAATTGCGGCCAGTTTTGGGGGTAACTCTCCTCGCGTCATTGATTGCTGCTGCGACAGTTCTCGTTTATCTCAAGAAGCAAGAGATGACTCTAGGAGGTGAGTTCCCAGTACGAACATGCAGTCTTATCTTCTTTTACTTACGATCTCGCAATGGCCAGGGCTACCTCGGCCGACAACGAACTTTGAGCTTCTCCAGATCCTGGAAAACTATCTGCCGATGGTGTTCGCTACCCTCCTGGAACCATTCCTTATCCTCTTAACCCGCCTCACCTGCATGCTACAGCCGTTTCACGATCTGAGGAGAGGTTCAGCTCTGGCGAAGACCAGTATCAATACTGCTTATGCCTCGCTACCTCCGCAGTTGAACATCATCCACGCCTTGAAATCCCACCACTTCCTGCTAGCGCTCCTGTGCACGGTGTCCCTGCTCGCCAATGTTCTGGCAGTCGCCTTAGGTGCCGTCTTCAACGAATTCTCTACATCGGTCTATAGCCCGGCGACCGTCAAGGCACTAAGGCTCCCCTCACTCACCCGCAACCGAATCGTTCCGTACCCTCTACCCGAGGGCATGGCTCCCTTCCTGGACCACTTCTACGCCACAATGGCAAATCTTTCTACCGAGACGAGCCTTCCTCCCTGGGTTGACACGCGGTTTGCTTATCTTCCGTTCATCGATTCACTTCCGACTGGCAGAAACACCAGCTCTCGGTATAGGGTCGAGACGAGAGGATTCGGATTTGAACCAAACTGCTCTCCTCTCTCCACATCATCCGACTCCCCTATATCCGCCGACTACTCTCAAGGTACCCAGAACAGTATCGGAAACCAGCAATTTGTCGTCTCTTTCCGTAACCAGAACGGAAGCACTACTAAATGCGACCTCGGGAATGAGATCGACCCTCGGCAGCCCTTCGGTGCGTCGGCGTTGGAGATCTATTCGGCCTTATCTTCGCACTTGCCCTTCGGCAACGAATCGACGGCGACCGCCAATGACGGTGGACTATGTGCTCAATACATGGTTGCGGGCTGGGTAAGGACGGACCCGGCAAGCCCGACAGGGAACGATACTAGTAAGACTCTTCTGCTGTGCCGACCGACGTTGCAGACGGCCAGGTTCAACGTGACTGTCGATGCAAAGGGGTACGTCCTCGCTGCGGAGAGAACGCGCGACACCGACGATATTCTGGATTTTTTGGATCCTATCCAGGTGACAAATATTACAAACGCAGCGGTCTCTGACATCACGGGAATGACGCAATTTAGCGACAGTGGATGGCATAACAACACGTTGACAAACGACTGGCTAAACTATCTTTCGAAGCTCTCCTTGAACAGCACCCGGTTGGTTGACCCTGCCCAGGGCGTTCCGGATCTCGAACTCGTCACGCCGCTCGTGGAGAGCATGTGCCGGCGTCTCGGCGCTTTGCTCCTCGGCTTGAATCCCGACATGTTCAAGAGTGCATCGGATGTTACCCCCTTAGCAGGGATGGTCATAAGCCAGGAGACTCGCATTTTCATGAACACCACGGCGTTTGCGGTTAGCGTGGCGGTCCTTGGAATAGACATCATTGTCTTAGTGTTCCTGTACGCGCGTGAGGGGGCGTTTTATCTCCCCAGGCTCCCCTCCACAATCGGGTCTTTGGTAGCGTACGGGGCGGCAGGGCGTGCGGTGAGGGATGAGAAGGATAGGGGCGAGGATACTCACATTGGCACCGAGTTCGAGAAGAGAATGGAGGATAGGACGACTTATACATTTGGAAAATTCATAGGGGTTGATGGGAAACCTCATGTCGGCATTGAGCGGGATCCATTTGTCGTACCGCTAGATCCCTCTCAGTTTCGGAAGGCCAGCAGCCATGGCCTCGGCGTTTTCGGTCGTCTGTTTGATCAAAGGACTGCCTGCTAATTAGGCGAAGAGCGAGGTTTGGTGCTAATACTACTTTATCAGGGTGTGACAAATCGGTCTGGCAAATATGATTAATTTTATTTGTTATCATCGAACTGCATCTCAATATTTGCTTGCTGTTGGTGGTAAGGAGGGGCTATCATTATGTTCGCGCGGGTCGCGGACTCCGCCGCTTATCGGAGCCTGGAGGCTGACTTGTCCAACGTCAACTTAGCAACTACCCCGTACCATACCTACCTAGGTACCTTCAGATCAGTAAGGATTGGACTGGCTCTTGATCTTCATCCCGTCTATATAGGATTTACCTGTACCTGCCTACGTAGGTACCTAGGTAGGTACGATACTACCTAGGCCGAACTTGACGACACCAGCGTGCGCATAACTGAGCGTCTTTCCTTACGGCATCCTCGGTTGAGATAACGTCTTCACTCCGGACATCATAGCATTGCCATATCATGGAGGACGTGACGACTAGCGCACCTACTCTGGACCGGAAGGACGGTACATACTCTGCGTTCTTTTACGGTAATTACTCCGGCTCTTCATAGACACGCCCCTAGCTTCAGTGGTTACTAAAACGTGTGGCAGGTACTCTCGTAAGCGGGATGCTTTTATCTGTGTCCGCAAAGACAGCAAAAGTTGACTTGGGAATCGCTAGATGGCACCCGAGGTGTTCTTCACGGTGTGCTACGACATGGCGAATCCACCGGCATCCCTGGCGAAGGAGCACAGCTTTCACTCGGCGCTCCTCCATGATCATAGCCGCCGGCGAGTGAAGAACGAGGATTACCCGGGTGTCACCGAACAGAAGGACCATACTGTCCGCGGCACGCTTGCCACCGGGCTCACGGAGACCAACATCTACCGGCTAGACTATTTCGAAGGAAGCGAGTATGAGCGTAGGAAGGTGAGGGTGAGGCTTCTTGTTGCAGCCAACGAGGGCGATGCAGCTGCCGCCACCGAAGGCGAAGAGGTCGAGGCCTACATTTACATCTTCAAAAACCCGGGACGCCTGGAAGAGAGAGAGTGGGACTACGACGAGTTCCGCCGTGAGAAGCTGCGCAATTGGTCCAGAGCAGACTACGTCTTCGACGGTTGGTTTCATCGGCTGGCACCTCGTCCTAGTCGTAGGTTCACCGCTAACGATGCTCGCTCCCTAGGCTGTGATCCCGAGGAGCCGGCTTCCGTTGCCGCTTGAGGACTATCAGCGGAGATGACGGTATCTACTGAGGATGGAGCAGACCCTACTATAACAGCTAATGTGGAACGGGGGAGGAGGCGAGTCTCCATGACGGGCGATCTCCGTGGAGGGCAACATGCGCCTGTGATTCAACAAATGCCAAGATGTCGAGTGGAGAGATAGGAGATTGCCAAGCCGAATGCCTAGCCCTTAAATGAATCCTCCAGGGCACGATTTTCAACGTCATTTGCAAAACTGCTTGCTGAGTGCTGACTCGCGGATGCGCGGGCAAAGCCGGACATTGGCCCCGAGACGGCGGGATATCCCCGCTTGGCCTCAAGTTCGGTCCCGAGTTGGGCTCTGGATCATGCAAATAGCTGCTTGAGCAACTCGGAAGGGGATGACTGCATATTCTACGCGCCACTGCTCTGCTCCGCTCAGCGCCTACTTTGAGCAGGGCAGTGGGTGCGCTGGCTCACCGCAGGTTTATCTTCTTAGCGAGGCAGCAAATTAGCCAGAGAGCATGAAGGGGCCGGTGGCGCAGGCGCGCATCAATGCTGGCTCGTGTCGAGCCAGCGCGGCATGCTCTGTTTCGAGTTGTATCGCTAACGAGGCTGTGAGGCCGTTGGGCGCCGGGGCCTTGATGATTATGCGACGACGAGCAGACGCCACGATGCCACGATGCAGAACGAAGGAGCGGTGGTGTTAGCTTAACACAATTGTGCGCTTCAAGTGTACAGATTACCCCCTACTATATTCGAATTGCGAGCAACAACGATGCCCAGTAGATCGAGCACCGCGCCACGATCCCTGATCGACGTGGCTTGCCGATATTGCTGATGCAACTGCACTCTGACTGAGTTGCATTTACGTTGTGGCACGCTCCTACGCTCCCACGCTCACTCCTCTCTTCTCTGTTGCAGTGTGGAAGCCCGGGCCCCGAGGGGGTTGCATTCGCCTGAGAGCTTTGGGCCAAAAAGCGGTCGGCAGGCCGCCGTGAACCCCTTGGAGCTGTGACAGCACAGCGTCTGGTGGATGGCCAACTGGAGGCCTTGGGCGGGCTGCAGACGCGGCCGCAGCAGGGAAGTGACTGGAATAACAGGTTCAGCACGTACCGCCGGGTGCCTACAGCTTTACTTTACCTCGTCGGCATTCCGGCACTTGGCAACCCCAGCTGGCGGTACTGTGCATTACCTAAGCGCGCAGAACGCCAAGCGAATGGCCCAGGGCGAAGAAAACTAACCTAGGGCACAAGGGCAACCACCCCCGACGGCCTCGCCATCAAATCTCGTCAACCACTCAGATGTCGCACGGAGCCGACGCTGTGGGAGCCTTCAGCAAGTTCGGATGGCTGACAAGGTTCTGACGAGTTGCAGCAGGGCACAAAGAAAACATTCGCTCCACCAAAATGCTCTGCCTTCCCGAAAGGGACTGGCTTCTCGCCCAGCGGTTTGAAACTGACCCCCGTTTCACCATCAGAGACTCGGGCCCCTGCTGATCCAATCGGCAGCCACCGAGCTCTAAAGCCCACGAGCACTTCATCCCAGCTAACGCCACCTTCTCTTCTCGGTGAATGAGGGGTAGAGGGGCACAAACACGGGAGCCAAGCGATGGTGCGATCCCCCTCAGCGACTGGCTGAAAAGCGCGCCGAAGAGACTCCCAGATGGATGCCTCGCTGGGGAAGTCCCAGCTGCCGCTGCATTCGGATCAACAGGCTCAGGAGAGCTGCCAGCCGAGGCACTCCACATTGACTCAGGGGGGATACACAGGCCTCGCTGCTCAGGTCACCTCACAGCGTCGTCCGCCGACCGTGGAAGCATGCCACCTTCTGAACATGCCTGGGTGCTACCCAGGCACGTCTTGGGCACTTCCTGGGCATGTCAGGTGCGAGTTGAGATAATTCCGAAAATATCTTTCTTTTCTTGTCGTGTCTCTTTATCCGCGCGCTGTCAGCATCGCATTCAAGAGAGTAAATACAGCCGTGGCGAAGAATAGAAACGGCCTAAGCGACATGGCCGCCGGCGCCGCCGGCGCCGCATGACTACAGCTTCCTCCGCAAGGCGGCGAGAGCCTCCTGGGAGAGCTGAGAGACCCCTGACGCCTCGGTAGAAAATTTCTGCCCAGCGCACCCAGCCCCCGGAAAATGCTGCGTACCCCTCCCGCACGCCCCTCGATCACCCTTGGTACCTCCCGACCACATCCCTGTTCTCGCATTCTGCTTGGTTCGACCGCCCCCTGGCCACCTGGCCAGGCCGCCTCGCAATGCACCGCACTGGCGCGCACTGTATCCGGAAGGAGAGCTGAGCGGCCGCGACCCAAGCTCTGAACCGCAGCCACGGGACCACTTCTCCTATTTTCGACAATCCCAGAGGCCACTTTTGGAGGCCCTCGCGACGTCAGCTTTTGATGCGGCGCGACTGTTCCTTAGACTGCCTTGACCAGCTGGATGAAAGGAGCGACAACTACGCCATGTTTTGATCTGGCCGGCAAACACTGCGGAAGAGTCCGAATAGATGACAGCCTGTTCGTTGTCGGTGTGGAATCTCTCTATTTGCAGTACGCCCGGCCTGCGGGGTTGCATACATGCGTACGACGGTACTCACCTGCATCCCCTTAGCGATGTCGTAAGGGAGTGACTTACACCACTAGTCAGGGGCAATGCGGCGAACATGCAAGGCGGGCATCAGGCCGGTGTGCCGCCCATTGCTAGGCATATTCTGACTGAAGTCGACAGACGGGATCCCGGTTGCCATCCACAACTAAATGTTTCGACCGCTTAGTGCCGCTACGAAACACTGAGTTGAGCCTATCACCGTTCTCCCTCTACACAAGCATCCGCTTCTGTGCCACGAAGGCTCTTCTCTGGGAGGCCCCCCCCAAGATCCACTTGCCTCAAATGTCTGGGGGGTCATCGCCACCGCTCAGCATTATTGGTTGTGTTGCACCGCATCCCTTCGCCGTGACGCCCCTGTTCGCGCTCAGCCGATATATCTCGGTGGGTTCCAAGGAACACCCGCCGTGATGGGTCCTGGTGCTGTTCTATCCCCGGCTTCCTCTGCCCAATCGTTTTGAAGGTACCGGTCTTTTCTGTAGCTTGGCATCCCATTTCTTTCCTGGTCGCACACCTTCTGATCTCGTTCCCCATTAGGAACCTCCTCTCCTTATTCCCCGTTGCTCATCATCTATAAGATGGTCTGGCTGCCCTCCTTGCCAAGGCCTTCGTTTCTCTTTTCGTTCCATCAACACATCTCTCCATGACACCGGCTTGAGTCGCCTCGTTCATTCCTTCAAGGCTAGACCTTTTCCATTGTTTCTTTTGCTGTTCTCATCTGCCTGGAGCACCACATTCCTTGAGCTAAGTTAAGCCGAGCCACGACCCTGCCTCTACCTCTTCCTGTTTGAGCACCGTTGTCTTTTACTCTCACAACGTATTGTTCATGTAAGTCCCTTCGGCTTCTCTCGTGTGCTCTGAAATTATATATACGGCAGGCTTGAGGTTTTTGCCCTCCTCGAGCTCCTTCTCGATAGGTGTGAGGACTAACATGATGGCTTAGACAAGCTAGCCGACACATAGGTAGCAAGGGCATATCGTAGCCAACACCATCTTTAGACAGCCGGAGCTCTACACCAAACCACCGCGAGACTGCCTTGTCGTCCGGAACGACTAGGCACTCCACCTTCGATCTTTTCAAGATGTTTTTCAAGTTTTCAGTCATCGCATGTGGCCTGGCCACCGCGAGCGCTCACATGCTCATGAACACGCCGCAGCCTTATGCTGTGCCTGAACTCCACAACGGTCCTCTTCTGGCGGATGGGTCAGATTTTCCCTGCCAAAGTGGGGGGGGCCAAATCTCAGCCGGCGGTGCCTCTAACAACTTCGAGTTGGGGTCAACCCAGCCGCTGAAGTTCACTGGCCAAGCAGTTCACGGAGGTGGCTCTTGCCAGGTTTCCATCTCCTACGACACCACCCCTACAAAGAACAGCGTATGGAAGGTCATCCAGTCCATCGAGGGCGGCTGTCCAGCTCAGCAGCAGACTGGAAACATGGGCGATAGTGCCGCCGCGGCCGACCCTTTCACGTACAACTTCACCATCCCGGATAACATCCCCACGGGACAAGTCAGCCTGGCTTGGACCTGGTTCAACAAGATCGGCAACCGCGAGATGTACATGAACTGTGCTCCTGTCACCCTGACCGGCAACTCGGGCGACAAGACGAACTACGACTCCCTGCCCGACATGTTCGTTGCTAACATCGGGAACGGTTGTGGGACGGTTGACAGCACTGACCTCCTCTTCCCCAACCCCGGCGCGGCGCTTGTGCAATTGAATGGTGCGACCACCGCCTTTGCCTCGCCTGCTGGCTCCTGCGCGACAGCTGCCCCCGGAGGCTCGGGCTCGGGCTCCGGCTCCAACGGCCCCCCCGCAGGCGGCCCGCCCGCCGGTGGGCCTCCGGCCGCGCCGACCTCGCCTCCCCAAGCCCCCGCTCCCGCAGGCCCTCCGGGCGGCGTCTTCATCACCGTTGCACCTTCCGCTGGTGGAGCTGCTGCCCCGAGTCCCACTCCGGCTCCTGCCCCCAGCCCACCGGCTGCGGCTCAGCCCCCTGCTCAGGCACCTTCCCCCCCTGCTGGCGGAGCGGCTTCCAACCCTGCGCCCGCATCGCCTCCCCCGGCTGCCGCTAACCCCGGCACCAGCTCGACGTCTGGGTCCTCCGGCAGCCAAACTCCTGGCTCTCCTTGCACCTCCGAGGGTGCCTGGAATTGCCTGGGTTCGTCCTACCAGCAGTGCGCAAGCGGAACTTGGTCCGTCGTCATGCAGCTCGCTGCCGGCACCTCGTGTACGCCTGGACAGGGGTCGAGCATCAACATCAATGCCGTCAGCGGGAAGGTCCGGCGCCTTGCCGTCCGCTTCCGCGGTTAGGCTTCCTTTTGCGACTTGCCCTCCGATACGAGGTTGCGGTTGTCTTGTGCCACGGTCTTCTTCTCTTCGTTAGTGACAGCCCTCAGGGTGTTACCTTCTTATATCATGCGGCAGGCCATTTGTGTATGACTATGCCTACTTTGGATACCATCTTTTCTTTTCTTTCCGTTCATTTGTATATACCAAAACAGCAGCAATGGATAGGTCGGCGCTCTTGTCGGGTCATTTTTGGGGAAGTGTTGGACTTTGGGCTTCTTGTAAAATACCACTATATGGGATATTTGAATACACCTTTAGGATACATCACGTCTTTAGTGCCTTGATTTCCGTGCTTTCCACAATGTATTTGGGGACTCCAGTTGTACAAGGACTTAGGGCTGAAGGAGTCCCCCCTGAAGACTTTCAGGTTTGCTTTGTCGGAGCTTGGCATTTCCATGCCAGCTGCCGGCCGGGCCGGCTTGCGGAGGCAACCCGGCTTGCTAGGTCGGGTCTGTATCGCATCAATCTGCGCCTTATTATTGGCTAGGCCTTATGCTCATTCGTCATTCCAGCTGCACCCTCTGCGGTGCTTCTGTCAAGTCAGACCATTCAGAGCCCCACCGGTACTACCGTGGGCTGCGGCTATGATGCATCCGCCCTGCTCGGGAAGGTTTTCACATGACAGCCAGAGAGCTTCCATCGATTGATTGGCGGGCTCGTGCAGTAGATCCACTCGGATTATTATTTTTACAGCCCCTAGCGCCAAATGTTTTGGCAGACGCACCCCCCAGCCCAGCACGATTGTTGAATGTCGAACTGGACGCGACTGCTAGTTCGGCTGTCCGTCATGAGCTTTTTTTCCTCAGCTGGCACGCTGGGCAGGTTTGGAGCTGGCGCTTTCCACTCCTACGAACCGCCACCATTTTCCATTTCCCCGAGCATCGCTCATGCCTGCGATCGCCTATTTTCTCCCTCCATGATTCTCTATTGGTGAAAATCTCTTCGACGTAGGCCCTACCGTCCATCCTCTCTCCAGTTATCGCGACCCCCTCTATTCCCCTCCAAAGCCGATAGCTCGTCTAGACTGCTCGACTGTCTCGTCGAGCTTCCAGCAACGAAACCACGAGTGCTGCCAACGGTGACCCATGTGAGGAGATCAGGGTTCAACTACTGGCAGCGGCAAGGCAGATGCTGCAGCTATGGCGAGCAGCATTTTCGAAGACGCTATCAAGCGTCTGAGTACCGCGGACACAGGTATGCTTTGCGCTCGTTAGCGAACTGCCATTCCAGCAACGCGTCAGGTTGATCCTGTTAGTAACGCGAAGATCTTCTTGCCCGTAGATGTCAAGCTCAAATGCGATGCCGCCATTACTCTCCGCGACAGCCTGGACCACTACACGAGTGGTTCCATTTACGTTCCGTTCCTCAAGAGGGTGATGCCCATCTTTATCCACATCCTGAACGGACCTTGCATATTCCAGAGCACATCCAACGACCAGGTATGTGGCGTGCCCTGTTCGGCCCTTCCGTAGGGAGCTTTAGTCATGCTAACCATATGAATGCGCGCCACAGAGATTGCGAGTATGCATTCTCGAGATCCTCCACCGTCTGCCTACACAGCCATCGCCTCCCGAGCCCTTCGAGCCATATGCAGAGGAGGTTGTTGACCTGCTCATGAAGCTGGTGCGGACCGACAACGAGGAGAATGCTGTCCTCTGCATCAAGACTGCTTCAGATATCCTTCGCCACCAACAAAAAGTTCTGGCCCCAAAGGTGCAGACCTTTCTCAGCCTCATACAGGAGCTATTCGAACAGATGGAGCGGGTAGTGAAAGAACAACTCGACAATGCGTCATCTTCGGCAAGCGCCCCCGGGGCGCCGTCAACCCCGAGCAGCTCCCAGACGACGTTCCCCCATCCATCCGGCCCCGGTTCCCCGGTAGCACAGAACACAGATTTCGACCAGCAGCAAGCTTCGCGACCGCTGCTCAAAGGAATGCAGTCGTTCAAGGTCCTCTCGGAATGCCCTATAATCGTGGTCTCCATATTCCAAGTGTACCGCACCACCGTTCCTGCGAACGTTAAGCTCTTCGTCCCCCTCATCAAGTCTGTTCTTTGCCTTCAGGCCAAGGCCCAAGAGCAGGCCCACGCTGATGCTGCCACGAATGGCACCATCTTCACAGGCGTCAGCCCAAATATCAAGAATCGGCTGGCATTTGGCGAGTTCATCACCGCTCAGGTCAAGACGATGAGTTTCTTGGCATACTTGCTCCGCCAGTACTCCCAGCAGCTCACGGATTTCCTGCCCACGCTGCCCAATATTGTCGTCCGTCTCCTCAAAGACTGCCCGAGGGAGAAGTCGGCAGCCCGCAAGGAGCTGCTGGTTGCTATTCGTCACATCATTAACTTTAACTTCAGGAGGATTTTCCTCCCCAAGATCGACGAGTTGCTTGACGAGCGGACGCTCATCGGGGATGGGCTAACGGTCTATGAGACTATGAGGCCTCTAGCGTACAGCATGCTCGCCGACCTCATTCATCACGTCCGAGATTCGTTGGGCCCGTCCCAGATTCGCAAGACGGTAGAAGTCTACACGCGGAATCTGCAGGATAATTTCCCCGGAACCAGTTTTCAGACTATGAGCGCCAAGCTCCTCCTTAACATGGCTGAGTGCATCGCTAAGATCGAGAACAAGGTCGATGCCCGACACTATCTCATGATGATTCTCAACGCCATCGGCGACAAGTTTGCAGCCATGAACCGGCAGTATCACAACGCCGTGAAACTGTCCAAGCTGTACCATCACCAGACCACGGAAGCCATCCCGGAATCGTATCTTGCGGACAAGAACCAACCCCCAGAGTGGGATGAGATCGACATCCTATCGGCGACTCCTATCAAGACGTCCAATCCCCGTGACCGTGGCGCCGATCCCGTCGTGGACAACAAATTCCTGTTCAAGAACTTGATGAACGGCCTTAAGAACACGTTCTATCAGCTCAAGACTTGCAACCCTGGATCCCCGATCGATCCGGGCAATGCACCTCAACACTGGCAGGACGTCTCGTACGGCTTCACCGCTGAGGAGGTTCGAGTCATCGTCAAGCTGTTCCGAGAGGGTGCATACGTCTTTCGGTACTACGAGATCAACGAGAAGCCGTCTGGCGAGTCGCAGTACGCCTCCCCCGTCGAGTATATGGCGAATTTCTACATGGTGTCTAGTAGCAAGGAGGAAAAGGACCTGTTGGAGACTTTTGCCACTGTGTTCCACGTTATCGACCCGGCTACCTTCCACGAGGTTTTCCAGCAAGAGATCCCACGACTGTACGACATGATTTTCGAGCATACGGCGCTCCTTCATATTCCGCAGTTCTTCCTTGCGAGCGAAGCCACTTCACCGAGCTTCTGTGGAATGCTGTTGAAGTTCCTGATGGAGCGGATAGAGGATGTCGGGTCAGCCGATGTGAAGAAGTCGTCAATTTTGCTGCGCCTCTTCAAACTGGCATTCATGGCAGTAACCCTCTTTTCGACTCAGAACGAGCAGGTGCTCCTCCCCCACGTGGTTGACATTGTCACCAAGTCCATCGAGCTCTCGACCAAGGCAGACGAGCCGATGAACTACTTCCTTCTGCTGCGCTCGCTGTTTCGGAGCATCGGAGGGGGCAAATTCGAGCACCTCTACAAGCAAATCCTGCCCTTGCTGGAGATGCTTCTTGACGTCCTCAACAACCTGCTCCTGGCCGCTCGGAAGCCCAACGAGCGTGATCTTTATGTCGAGCTCTGCCTCACCGTTCCCGCGCGGTTGAGTAACCTGCTGCCTCATCTCAGCTTCTTGATGCGCCCTCTCGTCGTTGCGCTGCGCGCTGGCACTGACCTAGTGGGTCAAGGCCTCCGAACCCTGGAGCTCTGCGTTGATAATCTCACGGCAGACTATCTAGACCCAATTATGGCCCCTGTCATCGACGAGCTGATGACGGCGCTATTCGACCACCTGAAGCCCCACCCCTATAGCCACTTCCACGCGCACACGACGATGCGGATTCTTGGAAAGCTGGGCGGTCGCAACAGGAAGTTCATGACGGATGCCCCCCCCGTCACGTTCCGGCAGTACGTCGATGACCCGCCGAGCTTCGATCTGCGGTTGAATGGGTCGAAGAAGGACCGCGCTTTCCCCGCGGACCTCGGTATCGAGCTTGCAATGCAGAAGCTCATGGAGGTGTCCCGAAACTCGAAGGGCGCCGCCGCAAAGCAGTCGGACGCATACTACAAGAAACAGGCGCTGCACCTGATCAAGGCTCAGATCAAGTTGCGGGTCGGCCTCGACAACCTTCCCGACGACTTGCCGCGCTTAGTTCGGCTCCAGGCCCAGGATCTTGTGGCACGAAAGTCCGAGGCCGACCTCTCGGTCTTTGAGGACTCGGACCGAGACCGTTCCGTGGCTCTGAAAGACGAGCAGAATCAAATACTAAAGCGACTCATCAAATCCGTCATGTTTGCTCAATCTATCTCGGAGTTCAAGGATGAAGCGGACGCCTTCCTCATGAGTCTCTGCCAGCATTTTGCGATTCTCGAGATTGGACGGAGTCTTGTCGACCTCAAGAGAAGCAGCATGACGTTTAACGTGAAGTCAGGTGATGGACCCCTGGTGTTGGATACGCGTGTGCTATCGGATGCCATTCTAGAGTCCCTGGCTTGCGAGAGCCCGGAGGTCCGCGATGCCGCGCAGCGCGCGATACGAGAAGTGTACAATTCTGCCTCCACGATTTTCGGGTCAGACGACCATGTCAATGTTCTTGGCTTTTTCAATAACCTGGCTGCCACGTTCTGTCACGGCTGCTACGAGGAGGAGTGGTTCACCAAGAACGGCGGGTGTCTCGGCATCAACATACTGCTGACCGACATCGACCTCGGCGATCGTTGGATTGCGAGCAGGCAAATGGAGTTTGTCCGCTCCCTGACGTACGTCATCAAAGACATGCCTCAAGACCTCCCCGAGAAAACGCGGAGGACAGCCCAGACGACTCTGGAAGTCCTCCTGAGGCGAGCGACGAAGAACATCAAGAAGGAGGATCTTTTCTTCACACCGCCACAAACGGAGCGGGACCGAGTTCAGCAGAAACAACAGCGTCTACCGCAGACCTGTCAGTTCCTCTTCGGCGAGCTCTCCCACATGAACCGACACGTTCGCGAGACCGCGAAGCAATCTCTCGAGCTGATCGCCAAGGCAGCCGGTGCAGAGATCTGGGAGGTGGTTCAGCCGTACAAGGAAAAGCTGTTGCAGGCTATATTTAACAAACCTCTCCGGGCACTGCCGTTCCCTGTCCAGATCGGCTTCATCGATGCAGTCAATTATTGCATGAACCTGAAGCCGGATTTTGCCCCTTTGGGCGGCGACCTGAACCGCCTGTTGATGGAGTCACTTGCGCTGGCGGAAGTCAGCGACGAGTCACTCACGGGCAAACATGCCGAGTTCCGGACGCATGACTTCGTCGTGAACCTACGCGTCTCCTGCCTCAAGATTCTCAGCACCGCTATGGGTTTTGAAGACTTCATGAAAGGCCAAGGCAACCCGACTCGCACGAAGATCGTCTCGGTCTTTTTCAAGAGCCTATATTCGGAGTCGAAGCCGACCATCGAGGCAGCGACGGAAGCACTGAAGCGCGTGCTTTCCCACACTAATAAGCTGCCAAAGGACCTGCTTCAGTCGGGTCTGCGCCCTGTGCTTGCCAGCCTCCAAGACCCCAAGCGACTGACGACGCACGGGCTCGATAACCTTGCACGCTTGTTGCGGCTGCTTACGAACTATTTCAAGGTTGAGATCGGCGCCAGGCTCCTTGACCACATCAAAATACTGGCCGATGCAAATGCGCTCCAGCAGCTCTCCTTCACCTTTTTCGAACAGAACAACCAGATGAAGGTCATTGCGGCGGTCTTCAATATTTTCCACCTCTTGCCGGATCCGGCTCGAGGCTTCAAGGAGCGAGTAATCGACGCGGTGCTCGATCTGGAAGATAAGCTCAGGCGGACACACCACAGCCCGTTCAGGGCACCGCTATACCGGTATCTCAATCGGTATCCCGAAGACATCTGGCCGTTCCTCGTAGGCAGAATCGAGGATGTGAGGTACGGGCGGTTCCTTGCGCAGGCCCTTCGCGACCCCGAGAGCCAGCCTCTGAGGGAGTTCGCCAACAGTCACGTCGATCACCTCGTCAAGACCTGTGGTGATATCGTCAACGAAGGCAAGGAAACGAGGTTCGCTGCTGTGGTCAACACGATCAATGTCCTCGAGTCGCTTTGCCATTGGCCCGGCTCGTTGTCGTGGATGGAGAAGAAAGAACACCTGTCGTGGCTGAAGCAGGTCGGCAAGGATTTGGAGACGCGGCTGAAGAGGAACAGCCTTCCGGCGCCCTTACGACTTGGAGCCAACCAGGCAGCGGAGCAGCTCATGTTCATCCTGACAAAGTCGCTTGAGCAGAATACGAAGGATCTCGATGCACTTTTCGGCCTGGTCGAGTCGGTCACCGCAGAGGAGTTCCGGGCGACGCCTGACCTGTTCTCGTATATCTACAGGCACGTCATATGTAACGACTCGGTCGAGTTCTGGAAGACGGTCGTCTTCCGATGTCTGGACATCTACGCTGGCAAGGTAGCAACCCAGAAGACCAAGTGTTTCCTGCTGCACTACCTTGTCAACCCTATCGTGGCGATGGATGTGATGCGCCACTGGAACCAGCCCGAACAGGGGGGGGGTCAGCGCTTCATGGACAAGGCCGTGATCGAGGCCATCCATACCAAGGTATGGAAAGTGAGCCTGAACGATCCCCAGGACGACCTGGCACAACCCGGCATCGACCATACCCGGATGGAGGTGCTCCAGCTCTCGGCTATGCTTGTCAAGTATCACCATGCCAATCTGCAAGATGCTAGGAAGGACATCATCAAATTCGGGTGGACTTACATTCGCCTGGACGATGTCATCAACAAGCACGCAGCCTATGTCGTTATCGGGTATTTCATTGCCCACTACGACACGCCACCAAAGATCGTGACGCAGGTCTACTTCTCGCTGCTTAAGACTAGCCAGAATGAAGGGCGCGCTCTCGTCACCCAGGCACTGGAGTTGATGGCACCGGTCATGCCGAAGCGTTGCGCGCCAGGTCACGGCCAGGGTCCGGCTGGGGACAGGAGTGAGCGGAATGCTGTGTGGGCCGTCGCGCCACGGAGGATCTTGGCGGAAGAGAGCCAAAACGTGCAGCAGATGACCTGCATCTTCCAGTTCCTGGTGAAGCACCCGGATCTGTTCTTCGAGTCTCGAGACAAGTTCGCAGTGCTCATCATCACCTCACTCCGGAAGGTGGCGGCGCCGCCTAACCCGTCCAATGAGAGCAGGAAGCTCGCGTTGAACATGATGTGGCTGATCTGGGAGTGGGAGCAGCGGCGGGTTGAGGGCAGAAAGTCACCTGCGACCCCAGCGCGGGCCTTCTCCGAGTCTCCAGCATCGAGGAAGCGCAAGCTCGAGACGGACCCTCAGAGCTCGCCCCGTCCGGGCACGGGCCAAGGGCCTGCGCCGCCACTGACGCTGGCGGAGAGGCCCGATTGGCAGATACCGGCGGCGTGGCGTCAGAAGATGGTGCGATTCTTAGTCGAGTTCATTGCACAGCTCAATGAGAGGTATCAGCTGCCGTCGACCAAGCTACGGGACAACAGCCTCTACGGCAGCCTAACCGTTCCACCGCCGCCGACGGACCTGTGCAAGAGGGCGATGGCACTGGTATACAACCTGCTCCAGCCTCAGTACTGGGGCGACATCGAGTTCGACCTCTTCTCCAACGTCACCGACGTCATATTGGCTAGCGACAAGACAAGCATGATCCTCACAGCGGATCCCAGCGACAAAGAGAAGTATGATGATAAGTTTATCACCAACATCATCAACACTCTCCAGGTCGTCCGGATCGTCCTGAATTTCAAGTCTGATGAATGGATCCTGAAAAACATGGAGAAGATCCAGAAGATCTTGGAGAAGTCTCTTCGCTCTGAACATCCCGAGGTGCAGGACTGTCTGCACAGCGCGGACCCCGAATTCGATGATGGCCGGGAGCTCAAGTCCATCATCAAGTGTGTTCTCGATGCCATCCCGGAAGACGTGCCGATGGAGGATGCCGATGCCGAGGGCGAGTCGGAGAACCAGCCGTCGGAGATCGTCACTCTTTTGTCCAACATAGCTACGGAGACGATGGGAGCGGCCAACTACGTATCCGGGCTCAACATCCTGTGGTCCCTTGGGAACCGGCGACCCGACGCGGTGGATACCCACGTCCTCGCGATCA
This sequence comes from Barbatosphaeria neglecta, assembly GCA_022813145.1. NCBI lineage: Eukaryota > Fungi > Ascomycota > Sordariomycetes > Barbatosphaeriales > Barbatosphaeriaceae > Barbatosphaeria > Barbatosphaeria neglecta. The sequence goes on from JAKLNC010000003.1 coordinate 232,573, forward strand.
TGAAATCACTACAGACCAAGCTAGCTCGTGATCACATCTCCCATTATGCCGCTGCCGCCCTGTCTCATCAGATGCCGGCCAATGCGCGGCAGCAGGATCCCAACGCCCCCGTGGAGATGAGCGCGTACGATCTGGAGGTGCAGACCGGCTTGATCATCAAGGCGGTGGACGTGATGGCGAAGCGTATGGAGATCCTTGGCGACAATCGTCGGCCGTTCCTCAGTGTGCTAGCTACCCTTGTCGAGAAGTCGCTGCACATTGGCCTCTGCGAGAAGATCCTCGAGCTCGTGGAGTTCTGGGTCTTCCGATCAGAAGGCACGTGGCCGACGCTGAAAGAGAAGACGGCGGTCTTGCACAAGATGCTCTCGTTCGAGCACAGGCAAGACCCTACTATGCTGCAGAAGTATCTTGATCTCGTCATCCGCATCTACGAAGACCCCCAGGTCGCGCGCACGGAGCTTACCGTCCGGATGGAGCACGCGTTCCTCATCGGAACGCGAGCTCAAGACGTCGTCACGCGGGGCCGTTTCATGAGCATCTTCGACAAAAACATACCGAAGACGGCCAGCGCTCGGCTTTCGTACGTGATCCAGTCGCAGAACTGGGACACGCTGTCCGATTCGTACTGGCTCGCACAGGTGTCGCAGCTTCTCCTAGGCGCCGTCGAGCTCAACGCGAGCGCCCAGCTCCACCACGAGGATGTACGGCTCCCGTCGGCTTCCCAGCTGTTCGGCAGATACTCGAAGGACGCGAGGGAGCTCTCTATGATGGCCGACGACAAGTTTGACGCCTTCATAGCGGGCCACCGCAAGTTCGTCTCGGAGCTGGGAGATGTCAAGGTCCGCGATCTCATCGAGCCGTTGGTGCAGCTTCAGCACACCGACGCCCACCTGGCGGACGAGCTCTGGGTAACGCTGTTTCCGATATACTGGGCGGCAACGGCACGAGAAGATCGCGCGGAGCTGCAGCGCGCGCTCGTCGTGCTCCTGACCAAGGAATTCCACTCTCGGCAACTGGACAAGCGGCCGAACGTGGTGCAGTCTCTGATCAACGGGGCCACTAAGGCATGGCCGCAGTGCAAGCTCCCGCCGCACGTGATCAAATACCTAGCGTCGACCTATGATATCTGGTACACGGGCATGGTGTCGTTGGAAAACGCGGCTCTCCACCCGGAAGAGGACTCGCCGACGGTGCGGGAGAGCACGCTAGACGCGCTCGTCGAACTCTATGCGCTAGTGCAAGAAGACGATCTCTTCTACGGCACATGGCGGCGGCGTTGCCAGTTTGTGGAGACGAATTCGGCGCTCTCGTACGAACAGAACGGCATGTGGGACAAGGCGCAGAAGATGTACGAAGCGGCGCAGATCAAGTCCCGCATGGCCGTAATCCCGTTCTCTCAGGGAGAGTACATGCTGTGGGAGGACCACTGGGTGCACTGCGCGCAGAAGCTGCAGCAGTGGGAGATCCTGCAGGAGTATGCGAAGCACGAGAACTTCCAGGATCTCCTGCTGGAGTCGGCATGGCGGAACTTCGACATGTGGCAGGACGCGACGCAGCGAGAGCAGCTGGACAGCCTAATCAAGGGCGTGATGGACGCGCCTACCCCGCGACGCATGTTCTTCCAGGCTTTCATGGGGCTCCTCAAGTTCCACAACAAGCAGGAGTCGATACAGGACTTTAGCCGGCTCACCGATGAGGCCATCCAGCTGTCGATCCGTAAGTGGCACCAGCTGCCTCGGCGCCTCACCAACGCGCACATCCCCCTGCTTCAGAACTTCCAGCAGCTAGTGGAGCTGCACGATGCGAGCATCATCTGTACCAGCCTCGCCGCAACCACCCAGGCCAACCTGGATTCGCGATCGGCCGAACTGAAGCTCCTCCTGGGGGCCTGGCGCGACCGGCTCCCTAACACGTGGGACGACATCTTGGCGTGGCAGGACCTAGTCACCTGGCGACAGCACATCTTCGGGCTCATCAACACCACTTACCTTAACCTGCTGCAGCCGCAGGGGCAGACGACGGGGGGCAACTCGTTCGCTTATAGGGGATACCACGAGACCGCCTGGATCATCAACCGCTTCGCGCACGTGGCCAGAAAGCACAACCTGCCCGAAGTGTGCATCAGCCAGCTCAGCCGCATCTACACTCTGCCCAACATCGAGATCCAGGAGGCGTTTTTGAAGCTGCGCGAACAGGCCAAGTGCCACTATCAGAACCCGGACGAGCTGACGAGCGGGCTGGACGTAATTAACAATACGAATCTTAATTACTTCAGCCAGCCGCAGAAGGCCGAGTTCTACACTCTGAAGGGCATGTTCTTGGAGAAGCTCAAGCAGGCGGAGGAGGCAGATTCAGCGTTTGGGACGGCGCTTAACTACGACATCGGCGCGCCCAAGGCCTGGGCAGAGTGGGGTTACTACAACGACCGCAAATTCAAGGAGAACCCGGCGGACGTGGAGAGGGCGAAGCAGGCGGTCACGTGCTACCTACAGGCCGCGGCGAGCTACAAGAACGCGAAGTCGCGGAAGCTCTTGTCGCGCGTCCTCTGGTTACTCAGCCTCGATAATGCTAAGAACACGATTGCGGCCGGGTTTGACGACTTCAAGGGGGACCACCCCGTCTGGTACTGGACCACGTTCATCCCGCAGCTCCTGACGGGCCTAGGGCACAAGGAGGGCGCACGGGCGCACCAGATCCTCCTCAAGATCGCCAAGATGTACCCGCAGGCGCTGTACTTCCAGCTGAGGACGAACCGCGAGGACATGTTCACCATCAAGAAGAACCAGGAGAGCAAGGCGCGGCAGAGGGCGCAGCCTGCGGCGGCGGCGGCGGCGGCGGCGGCGGCCGGAGCCAACGGTAGGCCCACCAACGGGTCGCCAGCTCAGGCGAGGCAAGACACGTCCGGCACTGCCAAGAACGGAGATGGCGCGGGCGCTTCCAGGCCGAACACGGCCCACGGTTCGCCGCTGCAACCGGCTAAGAACGAGGGCGCGGACGGCGGTGGCGCCGCAACGCCGGCGGCCCCGGCAGCGGCAAGCCCGGCGGCGGCAGGCGTCAACGGCACGGGGGCACACCCTCCTCGCGCGCAGGGGTCGGATCAGCAGCACGGCGGCGGCGAGGTCCCGCACAAGAAGGGGCCGTGGGATCTCGCAGACGAGGTCCTGATCGTGCTCAAGTCCGCGTTCCCGCTCCTGGCGCTGTCCATGGAGACGATGGTGGACCAGATCCAGCGGCATTTCAAGTGCCCTCCGGACGAGGATGCCTATCGGCTCATAGTCGCGCTCCTGAACGACGGCCTCGCCTACGTCAGCCGGCAGCCGGCTTCGTACGCCAAGGACGTGAAGCTCCCCTCGGCGACGGAGACTAACATCACCCGGTTTGCGGAGACGATCCTGCCAGCGCACATACGGCCGACGTTCGAGGCGGAGTTTGTGGAGCATCCGCCGACGATGTACGAGTACATCCACAAGCTCCGCAAGTGGCGCGACAAGTTCGAGGAGAAGCTGGACCGGCGGCCGACGCAGATGAGCCTGGAGTCGTTCTCGCTGATCCTCAGCGAGTTCCGGTACCAGAAGCTGGACGAGGTGGAAGTGCCGGGCCAGTACCTGCAGCTGAAGGACAAGAACCAGGATTTCATCCGCATCGAACGCTTCCTGCCCAACGTGGGCCTGGTGCGGGGGACGGGATCGTCACATCGGCGGCTGAAGATCCGCGGGCACGACGGCAGCGTGCACGCGTTCGCGGTGCAGCACCCGGCGCCGCGGCACTGCCGGCGCGAGGAGCGGATCTTGCAGCTGTTCCGGCAGCTCAACCAGCGGCTGAGCCGCAAGAAGGAGAGCCGGCGGCGCGACCTGCAGTTCACGCTGCCGCTGGTGGTGCCGCTGGCGCCGCACATCCGCATCCTGCACGAGGACACGTCGTACATCAGCCTGCAGGCGATCTACGAGGACCACTGCCGGCTGCACGGGTTGAGCAAGGACGCGCCGATCCTGTTCGCGATGGAGAAGTTCGGGGGGCTGCACGACGGCAAGACGCCCAAGATGGGGGAGCAGGCGACGGTGGCGGCGCGGATGGAGGTGCTGGAGGCGATCCGGGCCAAGATCGTGCCGCGGACGATGGCGCTGGAGTACTTCCAGAAGGTGTTCCCGGACTACGCGGACTTCTGGCTGTTCCGGCGGCGGTTCTCGTACCAGATGGCAGCGCACACGTTCATGACGTACATCCTGTACATCGACAAGCGGTACACGCACAAGATCAACATCGCGCGCGGGTCGGGCAACGTGTGGGCGTCGGAGCTGCTGGCGTGCGTGGCGCAGGGCAAGCCGTTCTTCCACAACCCGGAGGCGGTGCCGTTCCGGCTGACGCCCAGCCTGCAGGTGCTGATGGGCCCGCTGGCGACGGAGGGCATCTTCAGCGCGTCGGTGATGGCCATGGCGCGGTGCCTGACCGAGCCCGAGTTCGAGCTGGAGCACGCGCTGGCGCTGTTCGTGCGGGACGAGATGATGTACTGGTTCACCAGCAGCCCGCGCGCGGGCCAGCTGGCGGACTCGCAGCTGCGCGAGATGGTGCAGACCAACAGCGACATGATCGTCAAGCGCGCCGTCAGCCTCGCGCAGGCGCCCGTGGGCAACCTGCCGGCCAACCAGACCGTCATCGACCTGGTGGCCAAGGCGGTCAACCCGATGAACCTGGCCATGTGCGACATCCTGTGGATGCCCTACTTGTAGAGGGCTCGTGCGGAAAGGGGGGATCCCCTCTGGGACAGTATGTTTTTTTTTTTTTTTTTTTTTTAGTCCTGTCACGGCGGCCTTGTATTTTCTTCCCCGTCCGAGTCTGTCTGGCCAAAGGGATAGGAGACAAAAAAGGGTCCAAAAAATTGGTTAAAACACGGGAGAGAGGAGGGATGGAGAGACCGGAAGGAGTCAAGGTTTCGCGGCGTCACCGGGTTGGGTTGCGGTGCGGCCTCCGTCTCCTGTTTTGCTGTGTCCCGGACGCGGGGGACGGCAAGTTGTGAGGCTATATGGACGCTACCCACGGCACCGGAGGTGAATAGGGGGGCATGTATGGAGGTTATCTTTGTATTATTCTTGTCTTTTGTAAGATCGAGGGGAGAAAAGGGCAGGGCGTGGCAGGGCTCACCCAGGCAGGGCGGCGGTGGCGCATCCTTTGCTTTCACAATGTGTTTTTGTTTTCCGTATCGCGCGTCTTCAGTTAGCCAGCCAGGGAGGCTCCCAAACCGCGAAGCTGAACATAATATGATCGTGGTAGTATGAAGACAGGCAACAATGCCGTAACGAGTGACTGGCCTTGCGGACCCGGATGAACAGCCGAGGGACACTCGATCTATCAATAGGTACAGAGGAGGAAAGTATAGACGGGAAGGAGGCTGCATCGCAGGAGGCCAAAAGCGGGTTAGCGACGAAAGGCTAGGGGAGTACGGAGCTTCGGGGCTTCGGTACAGGCGGGAACTGTAGAAGGGCCCGGGGGTGGATCGCGGCAGATGCAGAACTGAGGTGCCTATAGCTGTCTGTCCGGGGTACTCGTGACCTGAGCCCCGCACCGGACGACGCAGCGGTCCGCCCGCTATGAGTTACCCCAAACGCAGGTCCGAAGCAGGAGCGGAGAGAGGAGCTGGCACTGCCAGCGCAGCCTGCGAAGCCACGAAGCCACGAAGCCAAGGCGGGAGCAATGAAGTCTAGCTCGGCAGGCCCATTCTCGCGCGCATGTGCCGTCCTTGGACCAGACAAAGACGGGCACGCAGCTGCAGGTAGTACATAAATATGTTGCTGTTCCGTCCCCCGTTCCGCTCTCCCTTTCCCTTCCTTCTCTTTTCCTTCTCCTTTCCTCCCCTCTTCCCCTCTCTCCTGTCTCATCCGTTTTTTACTTCCCCTCCTCTCCCGCCCTGCCGGACAGCGCCTTAGCGATGGCCGGCGACTCGGAGCAGCAGCAGCAGGCGCTGGCGGTGCCCCGGAAGCTCTGGGAGCATCCGGAGCCGGAGAGCACGGCCATGTACGACTTCCTGCAGCGGGTCAACCGCCGGCGGAACAAGTCGTTCAAGGTGCGTCTTGTGCTCCTATATACCTCCCCGTGGGACATACGGACCTCGTGCTGAGCGGCGGGCAGACGTTCTGGGAGCTCTTCGCGTACTCGGTGACGGAGCGCACGGCGTTCTGGGCGGACATGTTCGACTTCGCGGACCTGATCCACGAGGGCTCGTACGCGCGCGTGGTGGACGAGAGCCAGCCCATCGACGCGGTGCCGCGCTGGTTCGAGGGCGTACGCCTCAACTTCGCCGAGAACATGCTGTACTCCTCGTCGGCGCCGGGCGAGGGCGCCTCGGGCCGGCGCGGCACGCGCGACAAGGAGGACGGGCGGGTGGCGGCGACGGAGGTGCGCGAGGGCGGCAGCGCGGTGCGCGAGATCAGCTGGGGCGAGCTGCGGGCGCAGGCGGGCCAGCTCGCCGGCGTACTCGCGGCGCGGGGGGTCGGCCGGGGCGACCGCGTGGTGATCGTGGGCGCCAACAGCATCGAGACGCTGCTGGTGTGGCTGGCCACCACCTGGCTGGGCGGCATCTTCAGCAGCTCGTCCACCGACATGGGCGTCAAGGGCATCCTGCAGCGCACCGTGCAGGTCAACCCCAAGGTCCTGTTCATGGACGACGCCGCCGTGTACAACGGCCGCACCGTGGACCTGCGGCCCAAGATGGCCGAGGTGGCCGCCGGCCTGGTCGCCGCCTGCAGCGCCTTCACCGGCGTGGTGGCCGTGCCGCGCTTCGCCGAGCCCGCGGACGTGGCGGCGGTGCCGACGGCGACGACGTGGGCGGACCTGCACCGGCAGCACCGCGCGCGGCACCCGGACGCGCCCGTGCCGCCGTTCGAGCGCGTCGGCTTCTCCGACCCCTTCCTCGTCTGCTACTCGTCGGGCACCACCGGCATGCCCAAGGCCATCGTGCACTCCGTCGGCGGCGTGCTGATCAACTACTACAAGGAGGGCCGGCTGCACGAGGGCCTGGGCCCCGACTCCGTCACGCTGCAGTACACCACCGTCGGCTGGATCATGTACGTGGCCAACGTGGCGCCCATGCTCTTCGGCGGCCGGCCCATCCTGTACGACGGCTCGCCCTTCCAGCCCGACCCGGCCGTGCTGGTCCGGCTGATGGCCCAGCACCGCGTCACCAAGCTGGGCACCAGCCCGCGCTGGCTGCTCGAGCTGGCCCGCGCCCGCATCGCCCCCCGCGCCGTCGCCGACCTGTCCGCCCTGCGCGTCGTCACCTGCACCGGCATGGTGCTGTCCGACCAGCTGCAGCACTGGTTCTACGACACCGCCTTTCCCGCCCGCGTGCATCTGGGCAACATCTCCGGCGGCACCGACATCGTACGTTTTTTTTCTTCCTCGACACCTCGTGCCTCTCCCTTTTCTCTCCTCGACTCTGTGCCTCGCAACTTCTCCCCCTTCCCGTCCTCGAAACTTGTCTCTCTGAGGGAATGCGCTGACTGGCTGACTCCCAGGCCGGCTGCTTCGGCGTGCTCAACCCCCTCCTCCCCGTCTACGTGGGCGGCGCCCAGGGCCCCTCCCTAGGCGTCGACGTGCGCATCTACGACGCCCTCGTCGCCGACGGCGAGCCCGGCCGCGAGGTCCCCAACGGCACCCCCGGCGAGCTGGTCGCCGTGCAGTCCTTCCCCAACGTGCCCTGTTACTTCTGGGGTGACGCCAAGAAGGACGGCGCCGCGCCCGGCCCCGGCCCGCGCTACCACGCCGCATACTTCGCCCGCTTCCCCCACGTCTGGGCCCACGGCGACTTCTGCTGCGTGCACCCGGTCACGCGCCAGATCGCCTTCTTGGGCCGCGCCGACGGCGTGCTCAACCCCTCCGGCGTGCGCTTCGGCTCCGCCGAGATCTACTCCGTGCTGGAGCGCGACTTCGCCGACCGCGTCGCCGACTCCCTGTGCGTCGGCCAGCGCCGCCCCCACGACGAGGACGAGAGCGTCATGCTGTTTTTGCTCATGCGCCCCGGCGCCGTCTTCGACCGCCGCCTCGTCGCCGAGATCAAGGACGCCATCCGCAAGGACCTGTCCAAGCGGCACGTCCCGCGGTATATCTTTGCCACTCCGGAGATCCCCGTACGCCTTTTTTCTTTTCCCTCCCCCTTCGTCGTTGCTTTTCCTCTTTCTCCTTTCTCCTCCCCTCTTTCAGCCGAAGCCCTTATAGGAGACGAGGAGGCTGACAGACGCCCCAGACCACGATCAACCTCAAAAAGGTTGAGTTGCCCGTCAAGCAGATCGTGTCGGGCCACATCATCAAGCCCAGCGGTACGCTGGCCAACCCCCAGAGCCTGGACTTTTACTACCAGTTCGCCAAGGTCGAGCAACTCGTCGACCCCAAGGAGAAGCTGTAGCCTGCGTATAGGAATTACATTAGGTAGGTAGACTAAGCAAGGGACCAGTATCTCAACATGCAGCGAGTAATTGAAATGAGAAACGACTACTTACATGGAACTATGCGTTCGTCCCCCAAGTGCTATGTAAATCAGGTAAGGAGGTGATAAAAGGAAAGAAAAAAGAGGTGCGTCGTTGAAGGAGGTGGTGTATGGATTACCTCACAAAAAATAAAATATCTCTTTGTGCTCCACTCGTGAGATGACCCCCGGCTTCAGGGATGTCAATGTACGTTCTTTTATAATGCTTACCGCCTTCCATATTGAGTCTTGAGACAACTGAGGCCTAATTTCCATATCAGTAGGTGCCTCTACTTGTCATATCATCTGATATCGCATGGCCTTCCATCGCATCTTTTATTCATAATCGTTAAAACCGTCCCACCTGCCTAATCCCCTCCCATCCCCTCCCTACCGTCAGTAATAGTTTTCCCATCCGACGAATGCTGAGCTGAAGATATGAACAATGGCTGCTCCGAACGCCTTCCCTGTTCCCCCTCCCTCCAAAGTGCAATTAAAGAACCGCCAGAGAGGATCAGGTAAACATAAATTGAAACGTCTTAGCCATTCTGCTACCCCCGATCTCCATTGTCTCCGTCCCCATCCGCGTCCCCGTTTCCGCTTGCGTGCCGACTCGCCCCTGCTGGCCCGGCTCCGGCCCCGCGCGGAAAGCGCCCGTAGGCGGCCCGTACCGAGCGCCGCTGCCTCTCCTGCGCGCCGGTAAGTTCACTGCTGCCGCCGCCACCACCGCCGCCGCCAGCCGGCAGCTTCTCCTTCCCCTTGCCCTTACCCTTCGCGACGGCCTTACCGCGCGGCTCGCGACGTGTGGCCTGCGCCGGGTCGGCGACGATCCTCTGCCGGGCGGTCTGGCGTTTCTGCAGCAGCTCCTCCTCGAAGGAGGCCAGCTCGGCCTCGGCGGCCTCTTCGGCAGCGGCGGCGGCGGCGGCGACGTCGTTAGTATCGTCGTGGCCGGTACCGCTGCCGCCGAGGTGGAGGCCGGCGCTGCTGATGCCGCCGGCGCCGGCGCCCGGGATGAAGTCGGAGTGGGCGGTCTCGTCGAGGGCCTTGTTTAGCAGGTCGGTGGCGATGGGGTCCTGGGGGCTCATGGCCAGGGCCTCGTGCAGGACAACGACGGCCTCGTCGGGGCGGCCCATGTCGAGGTGGATGAGACCCTTGGCGCAGAAGACGAGGGGGTCCTTGCCGCCCTGGCGCAGGACCTCGTCGAACTGGGCCAGGGCCTCGGCGAAGAGGCGCATGCGGCGGTAGGCGTGGGCCAGGTTGGTGCGGGCGGACAGCCAGGCCTGAGGCTCGCTGTCCATGTCGTCGGCGACCTCGAGGGCGCGGCGGAACATGGTGGCCGCGTCCTTGGGGCGGTCCTGGTGGTAGTAGACCACGCCCATCTCGTTGAGCAGCAGCGGGTCGTCGCGGCAGAGCCCGTAGGCGGTCTTGAGGAACTCCTCGGCCACGGTCATGTTGTTCATCGCCTGGTTCTGCATGCCCAGGAACACCTGGGGCAGGTGGGTGCCCATGAAGAGGCGCGCGGCGGTGGAGTAGGCCGAGATGGCCTGGTCGTGCTCGCCCTCGGCGGCGAAGGTGTGGGCGAAGCCGATCCAGGCGGGGCCGAAGTGGGCGTCCATCATGCTGGCCTTGCTGAAGTAGCGGCGGGCCTCGGCGATGCGCTCGATGGCGAAGTAGTAGACGCCCACGGCCAGCCAGGTGCACGGCTCCTCCGGGTGGTTGTCAGCCAGGTCGTGCGCGACCAGGAACAGCACGTTCTTCATGCGCAGCTCGTACAGGCAGGCCAGGTGCAGCGGGTAGGCGCTGAAGTTGTACTTGTCCTCCTCCAGGACGGCGCTGGTCAGCTCCAGGGCGTCGCGGTAGCGGCACTGCGTGTACAGCAGGTCGGCGCGGGCCAGCAGCAGGTCCGCGTTGGACCCTAGCCGGTAGTGCGAGGCCAGGGTTTCGGACGCCTGGGTGAAGGCCTCGGGGTGGCGGTACTTGGACAGCTGGGTGCTGTACAGCATCTTGGCGAAGTCGGCCGCCTCCTGGGCCGCGTCGGCGTTTTCGGCGCCGGGCACGGCCACCGACTCGAAATTCAGCGACTGCACGAACTCCCACTCCTCGTCCGGCGACATCAGCGCGTTCTTGGTCAGCTGGCGGAAGGCCTCGAAGCACTGCACGTCGATGCGCACCGCGTCCTTGTAGCACTCCTTGGCCCGGTCGAACGCGTTCTGCTTGGCGTAGCAGAGGCCCCGCAGGTAGCACATGGCCGCCTCGTAGCGCCGGTTGATCGTCTCCTCGCCCTCGCCCGCCTCGCCCTCGTCGTGGTCGTCATCCCGCCTCTCGGCACCACGCCCGCTCGTGCTGCCCGACACCGCCCTGCCCTGGTGGGGGGGCGCGTGCGGGTGCGGATGCTGCGGCGGCACGTGCAGGTGCTGAAGCCGGTCCGACGACGACGACGACGACGCCTTGGAGCCTCTGCTCTTGCTGCTGCCCGCCCCGACGGCGGCCTTGCGCTTGTTGGCGGCGGTGGGGATCAGGTGGACGGCGTTCCGCTCGCCCAGCACGCCGAGGGCGTCGTCGAAGCGCAGCTGGCGGATCAGGCAGTGGGCGGCCAGGTAGCGGCACGAGGGATTGCGCGAGACCAGGTCGGACTTGGAGAGGAGCGACTGGGCCCGCGTGTAATTGCCCGTAGCGAAGTGTACCTGCGCCAGCCAGAAGGCGTCCTTGTCGTCGTCTGCCCAGTATGTTAGTAGGGGAGGGGGGAGAGGGCAGAGGGGAGAGGGCAGAGGGGAGAGGGCAGAGGGGAGAGGACAGAGGGGAGAGGGCAGAAGGGAGAGGGCAGAAGGGAGAGCGCAGAAGGGAGAGCGCAGAAGGGAGAGCGCAGAGGGGAGAGGGGAGAGGAGAGAGGGGAGAAAGGAGAGGGCAGAAGGGAGAGCGCAGAAGGGAGAGCGCAGAGGGGAGAGGGGAGAGGAGAGAGGGGAGAAAGGAGAGGGGAAGGGGGAGAGAAGAAGAAGAGGAAAGGCGACGAACTGGTCAGGGCCAACAGCTTGTCCCCGATGAAGATGGCCGACTCGTACTGGGCCTTGTTCAGGGCGTCCTGCCGCCAGTCCCGCAGGAATTTCTCCATTGCCGTGACGGAGGGACGTCGACTGCATCCGGGGTCGGTACAGCACAATACGCCTTCTCTTTCCGAGAGGCAAGCCGGAGGAGAGGACAGGCCGTCGATGGGAGGAAGTAGCCTGTACAGTCGCGGGTTGAAGACCGACGCGTGGGTTCCCCAAACAGCTATGGTTGTGTTATCGATAACGCGGGGAGGGGCACGCGACTGCCGGACTCCCAGCTGGCAACAGCTGGACACTGCGGACGCTCGTAATTGCTGAAACGGACCGCCTGAGCTTCAATCCCCAAATCCCCTCTCCCGCTCGAAAGATCCCAGGACGAAATGCAAATCATTTGCAAATACAAATCGATGTGCCATGCACTATTTTTCCCTCTCGCCTCCCGTGTCGATCGTCGCCGGTGGCACAGCAGGCAAGCCAGGCACGCCAGGCACGCCGATAAACCTGTCTTTCCTGCTTTCCTGCCTGGCTGCCTGGACCCCGGATGACTCAACCCCGAGCCGTGCCCCGAGCGAGGCTGACCGCGAGATCGATTTCGGCCTGCATGCAACATCGCTCGACCCCTCATTTCTGGCCTCATTCTGGCCTCAGTGGGTCGCCGGGAAGGACGACAGGCAACGCGGGGAGGACGAGATGCGATCTCTATCTCGCGTATTCTCTATAAAGGTAGGGCCTCGCCTCATAGGTGAGCTCCCGTCACCGTCTCGTTCTTCCCTATCCCATCCGCCAGGCTCCCCTATCCTCTCTTGCATCTTCGTCCACCATGGCGTCGTCGGAGGTCCTCTCGCAGACGCTCTTCTCCATCACCAGCATCAAGCTGGAGCAGCTCCGGAAGCAGAAGGAGGCCTACGAGTCCGGCAAGCGCGCCCTGCTCGACGATGCCGCCCTCGAGACGGACCACCGCAAGCGCGCGCGCATCCTGATCGACGGCGCCGAGAAGCTGCCGGTGATGGCGCCCCTGAGCACCAACCCGATGCTGTCGCTCGACAACTTCAAACGGTTTGTGCAGCAGGCCGAGCACGACCCGTCCGTGTCGGACTACTTCGTGCGCGACTACGAGACCACTCTGCGCAACGAGCTGGCCGTGCAGTCCAACAAGTACGAGTTCGCCGCGCTCTACGGCCGCCTGGTCAACGAGTGGATCGCCCTAGGGGGGAGGGGAAAGCGCCCTGATGACGACGACGGCGGTTCCGACCGGGTTTCCGACCGGGCCTCCGACGACATGGCCGCCTCTTCTTCTTCCGCCTCCAGCTTTCTCCCCGTCGGCCGCGAGGAGATGCACCGCCAGCGGGCCACCTGGGAGGCCTACGTCTTCACGGCCAAGGAGACCGACCCGGTCGCCATCCGCGCCTACCTGGACGCCATCTTCGTGCACTCGTCCAAGGACGTGCAGGCGGCCCTGGAGAAGGTGCGCAAGCGCGTCGGCTTCTTCCAGGACCGCTGGGACGGCATCGGCCGGGTGGCCTTCGACGAGGACACGCTGCGGACGTGCATCCGGGGCATGCTCCGGAGCGACGTGCTGAGCGACGAGAAGCGCGCGACCCTGCGCGATTTCCTGGGCAACGACGTCGTGCTGGCCGAGATCGCCGACGTGCTCAACATGCGCATGGCCACGCGCAAGACCTGGGCCTGGGAGGCGCCGCTGCCTGTCGACCAGCGCCGCAACCTCAACGGGCGCTATCGCTTCTACCCGGACGAGGACCTGCTGCAGGCCATCTTCCTGCACCACGTCGGCCTGCGCTGGTCCGTCGAGCTGCGCGCCGCCCTGCTGGACTTCGTCGACAGCCCCGGCGTGTGGCTGCCCCGCGCCAGGCCCATCGCCCAGGCCGACAAGCGCCGCCGCGAGTACTTCCTCGGCACCGCCCGCGGCGCCGCCACCGCCGGCGCCCACGCGCTCGAGGCCAGGCGCCAGGCGCACTTCCGCGACGACATCCTGCTGGACCAGCTGGCGGCTACCATGAGCGAGCAGCGGAGCACGTACGGGAGCGGCGACCGCGGTGAGGCCGAGGAAGGCGCGGGCGACGCGCGCAAGAGTCACATCGCGGTGGTGCACAGCCTGCTGCACATGATCCAGGCCGATGTGCTGCTGCAGACGCGGCTAGGCCGCGAGGTCACCGTGATCCGCTCCGACTACAAGTGGTTCGGTCCCTCCATCCCGCACAGCTCCGTCTACGCCGTGCTGGCCTACTTCGGCGTCCAGCCCGACTGGCTCGACTTCTTCCGCCGCGTGCTGGAGGCGCCGCTGCGCTTCCGCGACGACCCCCCTAGCGTGGCGCCCCGCCTGCGTCGGCGCGGCACGCCGCTGAGCACGCCGCTGGCCGACTTCCTCGGCGAAATGCTGCTGTTCTGCGGCGACTTCGCCGTCAACCGCCGCGCGGACGGCGCGCGCCTGTACCGCCTGCACGATGACATGTGGCTCTGGGGCGCCACCGACGTCTGCACCCGCTCCTGGGCCGCCCTGGCCGAGTTCGCCGCCGTCGTCGGGCTCGACTTCAACGAGGACAAGACGGGCTGCGCGCGGATCCTCCCGAGGGGCGGCCAATCTTCTTCTTCTCCTCCCTCTTCTCCACCCTCCTCTCTCCCCCGAGGCGACGTCACCTGGGGCTTTCTCAAGCTGGACCCCGCCACGGGCCGCTTCCTGCTCGACGAGGGTGAGATCGACAAGCACGCCGACGAGCTGCGCCTGCAGCTGCGCGCCTGCCGCAGCGTGCTGGACTGGGTGCAGGCCTGGAACCGCTACGGCAGCCGCTTCTTCACCACCAACTTCGGCCGCCCCGCCAACTGCTACGGCCAGGTCCACGTCGACGCCATGCTCGCCGCCTTCCAGCGCATCCAGGCCCGACTATTCTCAGACCGAGACGAGAACAACCCCGGCAGCGTCGGCGAGCACCTGAAGGCCATGATCGCGGCCCGCTCCGGCGGCCTGCTGCGCCCCGAGGACGTGCCGGACGGCTATCTCTACTTCCCCGTCTCGCTGGGCGGCCTAGGCTTGCAGAACCCCTTCGTCGGGCCCTTCCTCGTGCGCGAGACCGTCCAGCGCGACCCCGACACCATCGTCGACAAGTTCCTCGAAGACGAGGAGACCGAGTACCGCCGTGCCAAGGAGCGCTACGAGGCCGCTAACGGCAACGGCAACGGCGATCAGAGCGGCAGCGATGGTGGCGGCGCCGCCGGCAGTACCGGCGGGGACGAGTGGACCGTGCCGCGGGACAGCAGCGGCGGCGGCGGCGACGCGTACGCCGACCTGCGCGGCCAGCCTTTCATGTCCTACGAGGAGTTCACACAATACCGCGAGCGCACCTCCAGCGCCCTGGGCCGCGCCTTCGACCGGCTCGTCACCGAGCCCTACCCGCGAGACGTCGAGCCCAGCGGCGCCGTCAAGGCCGCCCTGAGTGGTAGCGGTGGCGGCGGAGGCCGAGGCCGAGGAGGTAGGGGCGCGAGGTCCTCGCGGGGGGGCTTGAGGGGCCTGGCGGTCCCCAGGGGCGGGCTGCAGTCGAGGCCTCCGCCTGGGTTCCCGGGGTTTCCGCCGTCCTCCACGGCCTGGGACGAGCTGGACGGCTACAACAAGTGGATCGTGCAGCTGTTCCACAAGGACATGATGGCCCGCTTCGGCGGCTTGCATGTCGTCGACCGCGGCTTGCTGCCGTCCGGGCTGATGGGCATGCTGCGCCAGAGCCGCTTCCAGTGGCAGGGCTGACGGGCAGATGTAAGGACGGTCTGGAGGTTGTTCTAGTAATCTTTTTTTGTCTTCCTATGCTTCTGGCACTTCTTGATTCCTATCATGAGGAGCACTCCTTACCATCGATGTTAGGTAGGGATAGTTGGATCTATACGGCCTGACAAGAGAGCCACTTCACTTGAGCATATCGTCTATCACCATTCCGTGCACTTCGCGTTTCGACAGGCGTCCTTTCCTTAGGCTTATGCCTTGCTCCGGAGGCCACTTCGTGAGAGAAGAGAAAGACCACGTAATAGCATTCTCGAGCCGGGGGGAAAGCCTTCGTCGCCTTTCTCATCTTAGTCACCACTTAGGCGTAGGTATCCCATCGCTCCATGGCCATGCCTTTCTCTCCATCCCCCTTTACTCCGTAATGGGCCTCCCTCCTATTCCGTCTCTCGTCATCCCCATCAGCAGAAAGCCGGACCAGCCGGTTCTCAACATCGCACGCGACCGACCTCCGTCCTCGGACCAGGTGGCCACGTCACGGCCTCCCTCACCTCGTCGCCTCCACTCCCTGTCCCGCCTTTTGGCGTGCAATTGCGTATGCGCATGTACGCATTGAAGCGCAAAAGTAGAAGTACAGCAATAGCAAATAGCAGAACGGAGACGCCGAAGCGGACTCACCGCATAACCAGGACAGGGTTACAGGAGGGAGGAGAATTAATATAAAGCCGCATCAACCGATCATACTTACCTAGGCAGGCATGGACAAGTAGGCATGCTGTTCAAACAGGAGGCGCGGAAGTGGAATCTGCCCTGCAGTAAACTAACAACCAACTAGGTCACTCGCCTAGCCACTTGGCGCTGTTGCTATATTTGGCTTCTGGGCTCTTAGGCTCTTAGAGCCAACACCAACACCAACACCAACACCATCACCATCACCATCACCATCACCATCACCATCACCATCCCACCCTATCCTCCAGCACGCGCATGATCTTGTTTCCAACCAACAGCTGCGATTAGCAGGTATCCAGTAACCAGCGTTGTCGAGTCATGTCCCTACCTCGCTCGATAGTACCGACCAGCAAAGTAAGCAGTAGGGCTAGATAGGAAGTAAAAAAAAAAAGAGTATGGAGGGGGGAGTCATACGTAACGCATTCTCTTCCTTCCGGCCCAACACACGACACACCCACCTGCCCTCCAGCCATACTGCCCACCAGACCAGAGAACCCAAGCCACCCCATCCGTTCCAGGCGAGGGCGATATGGAATAGATGAAAATATATGAACGTTGATTGCCAACGACTCTCGGATCCCCCTCGTCGGGGCGGTGTCCGCCAGACGGGATACGGGATACGGGATACGGGATCGTCAGAGCAGGGCAGAGTAGAACAAGACGGGAAGGGAGAGAGGCGAGGAACACGCAAGGCAGACAGACTGACAGACTGTTTGGTTCATGAGTCGCACACAGACACGGGCTCGGAAAGCGGCAAAGCGGAAGCGGGAAGTGGGCGCATGGCTTGAAGTCGACCTGACTGACTGATGGACCAGGAGAGGACAGGAGAGGTCTGGACAGGCAGGGTGCCTACCTAATATCGAGAGGATGACGAAAGACAGGCGACGATGACCAACGGTGTTGGCAGACCGGGTGACGGGGCCATCGAATGGGAACGCATCCGGGGATTTCTTTTTTTTTTTGCCTAAATTAGCAGCACCGCTGGCGAACCCAACCCAACCGAACAGGACCTGTGGCTCTCTCCATCTCTCTCTCTCGTTCTCTCTCTCCCTCTTCCTCGTCCCCTCCCGCCTCGTCGCCTCGTCAAGATGGACGAGGTGGGTGGGCTGTGAGCCTCGGGGAGGGTAGATAGGTGCATGCATGCAGGGCGCGAGATACCGGGCAGAGATGTCGTGAGATGTTCTTTCCTCTCCCCTTCCTTTTCCCATTTGTATTCCTCCGAACCCCGATTCTCCCCCCTCCCAACTCTCCCTCTGCACATCATGGGATCGGATCATCGTCGTCTTCCCTCACCGACAGCCGTCAAGGGTGATAGAAAAACGAAGCTGGCAACAGTCGCACCGGGAGAGAAAGCTCACGCCGAACAGGCCAGGCAAGCAGTCTCTCTGTCCGTATGACAGCCGCCAAGCTACCGTTCGGAAGAAAATGACAGACGGACACAAGCCCGAGGCGTCTCTGGTTCGGCGAGCGGATATCCGTCAATCTTCGGGGCGGAAAGTGATGCTGCGAGAATTGTTGCCGCGTGCAAGGAAGGAAATAAGCGAACATGATGTGTAGGTCAGATGGAGATCACTTCTGCAACTACCTACTGGGCTTTTACGCCTCCCCTACCTTATCCACCTACCTCTTTCCCTTCCCAGCTACGTGCGCCGCAATGGACCTCGAAGTCCACCCATCCTAAGCTTCGCGTTCACGTGCCCAGTCCCCATCACTGGTCCGTCGCCCCCCCCGAATAGGCCGAAAACGGAAGGTTTGGTCCCAAAAATAAAATGAAAGCGCACGCCAACAACTGGCCAACCAGGCTATCGGACCAGATACCCACGGAAAGTAAGGCCCTTGGGTATACTGTAGTAGTAGGGAAGCACCTGGCCGGTATCTGTCTTTGCAGGACCCAAGAAGTAGGTGGCATCCGCGGATGGTACCCAGTGTAAGTTGGTGGTGAGCTGCCGTCTGGGGAGAGAAAGGGGCAGCTACAGCTACCCTAGCTAGCTGTACATGACAAAAGGGGAAGAAGAGAAGACGAGCTGGCCAAGATACCTACCTCTCCTACCTACATGCTTAGATTAAAAAGAGCCCGAGTGCTGCATACGCGAGGCGCGCAGGATAGATTGACGACGGTAGGGCCTTGCTTCTGTCTCTCTCTCTCTCTCTCTTCCTGACGAGAGGTACAGGTAGACAGGCAGCACAGGCCGTTGTGCATGCGGCCCATCCGGCGAGTCACTGCAGAGACCATCTTTCCAAAGGGAGTGCAGTGTGCACAGGTATGCAGGAGGTGCACTCCTACCTATACTACCCTACACGCATCACCCAGCCTCGCTCGTCCGTGTGATATCAACGGGAGTTGAGGCTCCGTCTCCGTAGATAGTGGCTACTGTAAATGTAGCTAGCTAGCTGAACTCTGCTGGGCATTTATTGTACCACTACTCGTACACAGTACTACTCAGTACTAAAGTAGGTAGTGCAGGGCTGGTTTACCTATCAGAAGTAAGGTTAACTGCAACGACCAAGTCCCGGAGCTAGCAGCCAATAGTCCAACATCCATGACGGCGGTTTTACCACACGACGACCGACCCAAGGCCAAAGCCACAGCCGCCGTCAGCCAGGGGCGCGCAACACAAGATAGGAAGAAAGCCAAGACGAGCGAAAGGTTGGGAAGAGGACCATGCGCTCCTCGTCCGGAAGGGACTCCCCGGAGCTCTCTATTCGTATGTCCCGCAGAGACGCACGGAACCACAGAGCCACACGCAGCTCAAACTTGGCCGGAGCTAGACAAGTCGGAGAGGGGAAGGGGGGGAAGGGGGGGGGGATTCGTTGCCGTCTATCACTCCCGCTTCCCGCTCGCGCTTCTTATTTTTCCTTCACCGTAACTCGCAAGCGAAGATGCCGGATGAGGAGGAGGCCGAAAGGAAGGGGAAGCGGAGAACACGCAACACTCGGTTGCGGATTACTCGGTAGTGAGCTATTAACCGCCACCCCTCCCCGCCCTGGATAAACAAACAAGAGGACAGAACGTTGAGAGCGAACCAGGGGAATAGGGAGCGGAGGCAAGGAGGGAAAAGATGGAAGGATCCATCCATCCATTCATCTGGCGAGAACGAGGGGTCCCCCCCGCAAGCGAGCTTCCGGTAGTGAGCCAGGCCAGGCCGTAGCCCGGAACGGAACAGTGGGGGGTAGATCAACGGGTACTTGTACGAACAAACGGACGGCCCTACTCCGTACAAGTACTAATGACTTAGTAAGGTAGCCCCCGTCCCATCTGATTTGCGCGCTAATGTTGTAATCGCGGGGCCCAGAAAAAAGCTACCAGGGCTTTGATTTAGAAAGATGCGGTGGGTTCGCTGTTGGGTGAGGTTCGCTTTAGGAGATTAGCTTTATCAGTGTTTGTGCAGCAAGCACATGGACCAGAAGTAGAGCATAAGTTGTAGAGTGGGGATTCGTTCCGGTCATGTACTTCGTATAGTTCATTTTCCCCCGAGAAAAAGGCAAGGTACGTCTCGAGGCCTGCGAGTCAGATAGGAGGGAGAGCCCACTGGGAGGAAGTCCTCTCTTTTCAGCACGCGACTTCCTGCAGATCCCTCACGGGGCACCGGGGGTACAGCAAAGCCAGGGTCGGCCTAAGACCAGAAGAAGGGCCAATGTCCGCCACCGTGCCGGAGAGGGGAGCAGCGCCGCCGGTGATTGGTCAGGGGAGGCTGTCCGGTTTGTGGGAAAGGAGAGAGAGAGAGAGAGGGAAAGAGAGGGAGGGCTGTAACGTTCCATGCCCAGCGCGCAAGGAGGCGGTAGGAGTCAACCAACGCTTTGGCATTACCTTTTCCTTGGGACGTACAGATAGATAATGGGTAAGAGGCAGTTATCGCAGACCACCATCCTCGGTACCTAGGTACAGATAGGTAGGCCGCCCGGATCCTTCGACGAAGAGAGAGGACCTGTCATATTGTCATCCATGGAAAGAAAACAACGAGAAGAGCGGGGAGAATTGGGCCGAGGCCTAATTATTTCTTTTTCCTTCTCGGTTCTCACTGTCGAGATTCCATCCGATCGGTCGGTCATCCAGCCAGTCAGCCGCCACTTCGTCCCCCGCGACAGGTCTTTTTTTCCTCATTCTCCTCCGTCATTTCTATCTCCTCGTGAGTTCTGTTTGACAAATTTCCGAGCATTTCCTGCCGAGCCGTCCGGTCGGTGAGCGCGTATCTGCGGAGTAATACAAGAACGGAGTGCTCAGTAGCCAGGAGGAGGAAAGGAAACCCTGGGAAACCCTGGGAAACCCTGGGAAATGGCAAAATAACCAAAGAATCCGTGCGGTCCAACGGGAGGGGGTGTGCGGGGCCTGGGACTTAGCGACGAGCACTAGCACTAGCATCAGGCACTAGCACTGAGAACGGATTGACCGCCCGGCCGGTCTGCTTGCAGGGAGCTACCTAGCACCTTAGGTGCTTAGGTAGCTCGCAGCACGTCGTTTACCGTTTACGTCTCGGGGGCCTTCTTCCTCTTCTTCACCTCGTTGTGGGTGGTTCGATCGGGAACGCAGCTCACGCGCTCCGAGGAGGTTCGGATGCATACCTACTGAGTATCCGTACTTGACCCAGTGCGGGTGCGAAATGCTGAATGCACACCCACAGGTAGGTAGGGCCCCCTGCTTCCTCGTAGTGCCGACCGATGAACCGTCTCATCTCTGGTCTGGTCCCTCATCTCGTTTCGTCTCTCATCTCATCTTTTCGCCTGGCCGATTCGTGATTCGCAAATCCGTAGCCGGCCGGCATTAGGCCATTTCAGGGGACGCCTTATCCCGGCGGCGCTTTATTTTGGGTCCGGGGTTTGGGTGTGAATGGGAATGGGAATGGAACGGCTGGCTGGCATCTGGGCGTACTCGTAGCAGCAGCCGAGGCACTCGTAGCAGAGTTGGAGGAAAAAAAAAAAAAAAAAAAAAAAAGAGATCAGGTTCTGGTGAAATGACCCCCACCCCACCTTGCCTCCGTTCCCATCTGCATCTCATTTGCACCCCTCCGCTGCGCGCTAAACCTGATGCGAGTAGCGTCCGGGCTTGGGGGGGGGGGCGGAGCCCATCGAATGAATCGTCGATCCCAGCCCACCCTTGCTCGCCCTTGGTCTCCCGTTGGCGCCTCCGCCTAGCCCGGTCGCGCGAATGACCTGCCAGCTTGCGCGCAGGGGAAGGACTTGGCCTGGGAGATTTT
This sequence comes from Barbatosphaeria neglecta, assembly GCA_022813145.1. Lineage (NCBI taxonomy): Eukaryota > Fungi > Ascomycota > Sordariomycetes > Barbatosphaeriales > Barbatosphaeriaceae > Barbatosphaeria > Barbatosphaeria neglecta. The sequence continues at coordinate 253,720 of JAKLNC010000003.1, forward strand.
GTGTAGTATTTTGTGGCTTGCTGCTGCCGGAGGGTCCTGTTCGGCGATGGAATCAGGCCGATGGGGGGGGGGAGGGAGCGGGGGTTCCAAAAGGTGTGTGCGGCGAAGGGAGCGGAGCGTACGGAGGATGTCGCATTGACGCTACGGCAGCAGGGCAAGGCCGTTGAAGCCGCCAGGGCCGGCTGGCCAATGGTGGCTTGCGGCGCAAGGAAGAGAGCCCTCGACGCGCTGCGGCGCAGAGTGAACGGCCCCTTCTTCATTCGAGTTCAGGCGGCTTCAGCAGCCTTCGGCGGGGGGTGATTGGGCGAGCGGGCGGCGAGCAGGCGGCGAGCGGGCGGCGGTGGCGGGGAGGATTGAGCGGTAGAGCTTCCATGCAGTCTTCTTCGGGCCTTCTAGCGCCTGGGGATGCATGCCTATGCCTGGCGGAGGGCTTGGCTGGTGTGAGGAGGAGGAGTTCTCGCCCTTGTCCGCTGCTAAGCTTTCTCTCGTTCGTTGCTTCTTCCCACCCCCTCCCCATTCCCCCTTTCTTCTGCTGCAAACCAGCAGATCCCATATGTACTTTGACGTACGGAGAAGCGCTTCTGTATGGCTGCCTCGTCGGCGCCCCGGTCTGATCCCTTCTCACTCATCCTCCTCTCACTAAACCGAGGCATTCGCCCTCGCCGGCTGCTCGTGCCAGGGCCTGCCTCGGGCTACACAGGGGAGCGGACAGGTGGGCAGTCCGTCAGTCAGCCAGCCAGTCGTGCCAGTCAGGGAGGCAGACTAGCACGCGGGCGACGAGGCGGTGCAACATGACAGACCGAACCATACGAAGAAAAAAAGGGGGACAGAGGGAAGAAAGGGGAAGACAATTCGACCAGAGCCCTCTCGGTGTTTGCCGGTTTGCGCCTTCGTTTCGGAGGAGCGAGGGGCTGAGGTAAGGCCTTTTTTCAATTTTTTTTTATTATCCTTGCCGCACGCAGGACTGGGTGGTGATAACTCGTCATGTTTACTGCTCATTTTCGTAAAAAATTCGTCAAGCCCTCTGCTGAGCCTGTTATGCGTGTTACCCATGATGGCGGCTGGGTGGGTTGGTGGGTGGTGAGAAGTTGGAGAGCCTGCCACGTCCGCCTCGCCTAGAGGATGCCTGAGCACGCGCCCAACGCGGAATTTGTCGTGTTAGGTCATACGCCGCTTCCATGAAGGTTGTGCCACTTCATATCCCCGTCCAATCTGGTGCTGGGGTATCTTCTCCTCGTGTGTCTTTTGTGCGCTCGCTGCCGGCTCGATTTTTAGAACGTCGCAGAGAGTGTGCACTACTACTATATGCGTGCTCTCGCATACGCGTACGTTAGCTGCAGTCTGTGAGTTGGTGTAGGTGCTAACCTATGAAGGTGTACGCATGCTTCATATTCCGTAGGTTTCGACTGATGCATACCCGTCCATTGCACGTGCTGCATGTGCTGCATGTGCCGTAACCGGCCAGAACTCCCCGGTCGCTTGTGCTGATCGCTGCCGGCCAGCCCGCGCCCCGGGGAAGCGCACAAGTTCTCACGCGCATGAACGGTCTGGGTGATGAGCAGACCTTCAGCTGTGCCGGTAGCAAGCCATGGACGATCATTTTCCTCAACTGGAGTGCTCGTAGGTACTGCAGAGTACTCCGTGGTTGGTTGTGGATAGCTAGCCGGCTAGCCAGGCGTGTCAGAACCTGCTCGTGTCGATGCCCTGGTTGGCTCGGCTCTTTTCGTGAGAGGAGCGGGACAGAAGGCTCGTCTTCCTCCCGCTCGTGCAGGCCGCGACGAAGGGGCTTCATAGGTGGCCGGAGGGGGTCTTTTGGGGGGGGGGGCAAGGACTACGAAGAAATGCCGCCCCCTGCTAAGCCGGATACGCTCTTTCAATACGCTCTAGAGCGAGTGCAGTCGTGCGGTACAATACTTCGTAAGCTGCCCAGCGGGCAGGCACGCGGGTTAGCTGTCAGGCTTTCAGTTCCTTGCGAGTTACAAGTATTAGCTGCTACCTCGACAAGCGCGCCCCCTTCCCCCCCCCCCCGTTCGTCGTTGGCCCCATTGCTGGATGGACCTGCAGCACGCCCGGCCGGGCCATGCAGCCTGCTGCGGGCGAGCGGGGGGTCACATCGGGGTGACAACTCACGGTCAGTGGGCAGTTGCTCCGTTGTTAGTGGCTACGAGTACAGCGTGCGCACTAGCGGTGCGGGACTGCAGCTGGCCCAAAGCGGCGTCGGTGAAGCCAGCATGCGCGAAGCACGAGAAGATGAGGAGAAGACGAAAAGATGGGGCGAGGCCAGGGCAGACGAGGGGGAGACGAAGGAGAAGCGCGGCTCGGCTGTCAGGGGAATCGAGGGCTGACGAGTTGCCATGTGAAAAGCCCAAGCAAGGTCCCTGCTGGGACGGCCCCCGTCGAATCGGCGGCTCGGCATGGAACATTCCCCGGTAAAGCTTACTAGGTAGGTAAGGTACGCAGAGCAAAGACAGTTGCTTCTGCGCTGCGGCGAGGCGTTGCGGACGGGACAACCGAGCTGCAGTTGTGCATCTCGCGGGGGGCGCATCGCATTCGTGGGACGGTCGCCTCCTCTGATCGCGTCGGGGTTGCACACGCCAGCTTGTTGCTTGCACAGACTGTACGTGGAGCGGCATATGTACTCCGTCGTACCGCGTAGCCTCAATCCCGTCCTGCAAGCCTCGCGGCGATCTCTCGTCGGTGGCTTGACCTGGCGACCCGACGGAAATCAGGAAAAATCCTGGCCGGCGGCCCACCACCCGCCTGCTCTGGGAGATAACGGACACCCGGTTTTAGACATAGGTACAATGGGAGGTCGTGGCAAAGAGCGGCTTTGGGTGCTGCATGCGATGCCTGGACATGATGGCTGCTTCCTGCGGTGTAAGGTCGCGCAAGGCACGCCCGGAGGTATGCAACGACGCACACATATGTATCGAGGCATTTTCGGCTGGCGACGGCTTCGCACAACCTTCCTTACCTGCTCGTGTTCCGCTCGACCACCCACGGAGGTGGTGTGAGGGAGGGATAAGAGGGAAAGATGGAGAGAGAGAGGCTGAGCTTCCGCCTGGAAGTGAAGGCCGAGGGTTCAGCGAAGGCCGGCCGTGCGTGTGTTCTGAGCTGTAAGAAAGTTCGAGATAAGAGCCAACCCCGGCCTCGCAGATCGGCTCTCGGAGCCGGGGGGGGGGCGACGGGAGTCTCGGACAAGCTGGACGTAATACAAAGGGCGGCCTCGAAAACCCCTCTCCCTCTAGTCGACGTAGTGGCTCGCCGTTTTCGTGACGCGGGTCCGCTATCGAGTGACAGACGTGCAGGGCATCGATGCAAGCAAGGGTGGATGCACGCATACCGAGTACAAGTCCTGGACCTCGGCGGCTCCCCGACGGGCCGGGCGGGCTCCATCCCGGGCGTCCTCGACCTAGCGGGCGTTCTCGACTCGGGTGGAGAGCGAAGAGAAGGCGGTTCAGTCACATCTCATCGGCCGCATCGACGTGCTCGTGTTCATCCTTCCCGGCGTGTTTCGTCATCTTTTCCCCGGCGCCTTTTTCTTCTTCTTCTCTCTCGCGCTCCTTCCCCCTTTGCCATTCGCTACAGCTCGGATCAGATTCGTCCGGCATGCTCGACGAAGGAGCCTGCATCAGACCACCGGCTACGGGCACAAGCGAGTCTGCAATCCGGGCATGCATGATGTCAGTGGTGTGTTCGCCGCCGGGCAGAGCTGGCGTATCGGCCTTAGCCGAAACGGGGAGGCGTTGGACGAGCCCGCGGCGCGAATGATAACGATGGAACGGAAGCCCTGTGGAAGCCTGTGTGGAATATCTGGTGGATGGGAGGCCGGAGGGCCATTCTGATTGGCTTGACACATGAGATAGAGATGGCGCTGTCGTTCTGCTGACGCTATCCCCAGCCTCTTGTTGGAACGGGGGGCGGGCATGGGGGTGGCATGCCCAAGGCCCCAAGTCCCTAGTACCTACCTGGGTACTGCCCATCGGAATCGAGAGCACCTCTGAATAAGAGACTGTTGACAAAGGCGCGACCCGCCCTGACAAATGACCGTGCGGGAGACGGAGGACAAGCCAGCCTGCAGCAGAGACAGAGCGGGAGCGGGGTGGCTATTTTTGTCTCTGCAAACTGCGGTGAGCAGCAGCCCCTCCGGTCGTGCCCTGGATGTCCTGCCGTGTCGAGGGCGGCCAGGCGGTCCTTCGCGAAGCTCAAAGGGGAGACGAGAGGAGACGAGAGGAGACGAGAGGAGACGGGAGCCCTACGAAGATGGACGGTGAGGGTGGAAAGAGGAAAGTGGACGGAGAAAGGTGGCCGGATGCGCCAGGTGGTCTGGACGGCAAAATGAAGTCCACTCCACGCCGAAAGTCACTGGGGCAGACAGGCGGGCAGGCGGGCAGGCGGGCAGGCTAGGCGGTTTTGGCGCGTGCTCCCCGCTAGGCGATACTAGGAATTGCTGACCCGAGTGCTGCTGGGGGGTGGACACGGGGGGGTCCTTGACCTTACCTAGCGCGCATAGGTACGAAATAGGGCCCCGCCAGCAGCTGTAGCGACACACCTACCTGCCTATCGAGCCGCTGTCCGTGACATCCATGGATCCGTGGCAGCTTGGCCTGGGCCACCAAGGCGTGGAGGGAAAGAAGGCAGAACACACCGTAGGTGGCACGAACGGGGGAGGAAGAGCCCCCCCCGCGCGCCGCTCGTACTGTGTGCCGTACGGTGATGCATCGCCCAGGTTCGCGGATTCTTTAATATTCAGATAGATTGAAGGCGCACCGCACGCGGGCGCGGGAACAGCGAGATATCCAAGAATAGCCTCTCTCGGCGGTGCGAGGAGAGCCACAGAGCGGCGGCCGGCGTCAGCGCCCGTGCCATGGCGCGCGACTCACATGGCACCGGTGGCGGCGCTGAAGGACCCTCTGGAAGGCGGCGTACGAGGGCACGAAGCCACAGAGCTGGCGGTGCGCTCTGATCATGATGCGCTCCTGAGGGGCGGCAACTGCTTTACGTCGAGATTGCCTCGCAGACGCCAGCGCCGCCCAAACCGGCTTCGCGCTGCCGCACGCCGCCGCACGAGACGGCAGCCCGGGCGGACAGGGTGAGCGAGCACATGTACTCCGATGTCACGGCCCTTCGTACGGACGGAAGCCATAAGGGATTGCGTGCTGGAGCACAACGAGGCACAGAGAACACATTGCGTCGGGTCTTGGGACGTCTGGCGGCCCTGGAGTCGAGCTCGGCCGGGATGGCCCTGGAGTGTTGGCGCGCTGGGCGCCCCGGCCTGGAGGGGGCGTAGCATGGCGAAAGAAAAAGTGGCAGCACGTTATCCTCGGTCTCGGGGGGGGCTGGCAGGCTGGGGCCCCGCCCGCTGGTCGCTGTCATTGGCGCTATGTAGCCCGCAGGAGCGTGCCCAGTGCGGCGACATCAGGCGAGCCCGATGCTGCGCGGTCGAAGAAAGCTGCTGAAAAAAGAGAAGGGCGCCCCGGCGGACTTGTGTTCTCTGGTCCCGCCTCGGTCGCCCACCCAGCGCGCGTTGTGACCTGTCACTCACTGCTCCGCGTTCCGTCCACGGGCGAGGCGCCTCAGCAATCTCGCAAATGCATCATCGCGACAAATAACTACCGAGGCAGGAGACCAACCAGACCGCCGACCGGCTCACCTGGACAAAATGAGGACAAACGACACGCGGGCAGGGACGCCGAGGCAGAGAGGACGGGCCACCCGCAGAAAGCGACGAGCGGAGCGCGAAAAGCCACCGCCGTAAGACCGTCCAACGAAGCTCGCCCCCCCGCTCCAGCTAGCCTACTTGCTGGCATGCCACCGGGATAGGGCCCAATGGGAGGCCAGCGCCTGTCGGCCTGTCTGGGCTTCTGCCGCGCCTACGGAGTACTACGTCGATGGGGAAATGGGAAAAAAAGGGAAAGGCAAAGGGGAAGAAGGGAAACGCAGCAAGCAGGCAAGCGAGCGAGCGAGCACGCACTGCACGCACGACACACCACGGAGTACAGCTACCACCCCCCCCCCCCTCTACTACCCCTGCCCCCCTGTTCCCCCCCCCCCTTCCCCCCTCCCCCCTGCCAACCTAAATCGCCCTTGTCCTCCCTGTCCCCTGCCATGCAAGAACGAACAACAACCCGCCCAGCATCGTCCTCCACTCCCCTGCGCCCTCCCTCCCAGGAGGGGAGGAGGGGGGGGGGGGGGAGCGGCCAGACAGCCAGAGCTTGGAGAGGAGAGGCCAGAGGGCTTGTTACGGGCCTTTTCCCGCTGATCTTCTTGAAATCGCCGGCCAACGGCGGGGTTTCGTTCGACGGCGCGGGCGTGCGAGCCAAGATGAGGTGCTGGTCCTGCATTTCCCCCTTCCCTCCTCCTTGCGGTGTGGTCGCAGCACATGCGAGGCATCTCTCGCCCGCGCCTCTCTGGCTCTCCCGCTCCCCTGCTCCCCGGCTCGCCCCAGCTCCCTCTCGCGTCCTTGTTCTTTCTCGCCCACGAAGCAATGCTGAGCAGCTTTGTGCCTCATCAGATGTTCGTGTCCCTCGATCCCTCTCCTCCCCCGTGATCTGCCCATCCACACCGACGCCTACATCCTACGTACGTGCGCGTATGCGCACACGCACCCATGTAATCCGTACGAGTCCATTCCGTACGAGCACATCACTCCATCCACCCGTGGACGGAGCGGTAGCCCACCCTTTTTTTCTCGCCGCCGTCTGTACCGTCCCATCCCACGCAAGACAACTCCCTCCCCAGTCCCACTCTGCTCTCCTCCACTTACACGCCCCCCGGTCGTCTCGTCCTGTGCCTCTCTGCCTGTGCTCTGCCTCTCCTGCCTTCGCATCCGTCCGCCGGGTCTGCAGCTGCACCCTGAAGCTCACCACCCGCTGCCCGTCCGTTGCCCGTCCGCTCCCTTCCCTTTCGCCTCCCCTCCCCCTCCTCCACTTTCCTCCCACCCCCCTGGCAGTCGGCCTTGTACCTCCTTGTACCCTTTTTCTCTGCCCTGCTTCCGCCGGTGCAGATAGCGTGTAGGCGTAGGCACTGTAGGATCATCTGCGAGACGCACGCTTTATTAAACAAGGGCCGCCTCGACTCGTGCCGCATGTGCCCGTCCCCCTCCTCGATCCCATCCCCACGCAGCCTCTGTCCTCGCTTTCCAGGTCGCTTCCCAGGTCTCGCTCTTCAGGCCTACTATGGCCTTCATCTTTGCCATATTAATACCCATTTACCCCCGCCAGTCAGACCGTTGCCATTGAGGACGAGAACTCAGAAAGCGCCCTCCGTCCCGAATAGCCCCCCCCCCGACGAGCCTTATGCCTATGTCCCTTCTGGAACCAGCCTGCTGCATACCGTCCATACCTCCCGCCCGCCGCCCTATATCACAGCTCCGATCGAGACGGTTAAGATGACCGCTCCGCTTAACGCTCCTCACGCTGCCCTCGTCGTCCAGACGAACCCGTCCAAGGCGGAAGCTGCCGCAGCCGCCGCGGCGGTGCGCAAGCGACGGAGGCGCGCCCCCGCGGGCGGCGCCGCCGACGACTGCTTCACCTGCACGAAGCGGAACGTGAAGTGCGACCGGAGACGGCCGTACTGCTCGCAATGCCTCGAGGTCGGCAACGAGTGCTCCGGCTACAAGACGCAGCTCACCTGGGGCGTCGGTGTGGCCAGCCGGGGGAAGCTCCGCGGCCTCTCGCTGCCCATCGCGAAGGCGCCGCCCGTCAGCGCGGTCAAGAAGGCGCCCCCCACGCCCCGGTCCAGGGCTAGCTCGGCCAACGCCGGCTCGTGGCATGAGCAGGACGCCGTATCTCCTCGGAGCGTCCGCGACGAACTCGATACGCCCCGTGAGCAGCAGCAGCAGCAGCAGCAACAACAACAACAGCAGCAGCAGCAACAACAACAACAACAGCAGCAGCAGCAACAACAACAACAACACCACCATCAGCAACAGCAACAGCAGTATCAGCAGCAGCAGCAGCCCCACCAGCAGCACCAGCAGCACCAGCAGCACCAGCAGCACCAGCGGTTACAACAGCTCCACTCGCAGGTCCTACCCAACCCGACTCCGACGCACCACCACTTCCCCTACGACCTGTCCCAGCTGTCGCCGGGAGAGGCTGCGGCGCCGCCGACGTCCCAGCCCAACTGGACCGGCCTGCCGTTCTCGACGAGCCTGCCGGCCGACGCGGTCCGCTACCACCAGAAGCTGGGCTCCGTGGGCGATCACCTCTCATCGTCCATCGAGTCGCTGAGCGACATGGACTACTTGTCACCCATCAGCCATTCCTTCTCCCGGGAGGACCTCTCCTACGTGAGCAGTCCGACCATCATGTACGACAGCTTCACGAGCCACAGCTCCCCGGTGGCCCAGAGCCCCGCCGCGGCCATCATGATCGAGCAGCGCGCCGTGGCCGCGCCTACGTCGTGTCCGGGGCTCGTCTACGCCCCCTCCGAGCCCAGCTCGAGCCTCCACTCGCACCCGGAGGCGTTCGACGCCCAGCTGAGCAGCAAGATGCTGCAGGACTGCGAGTCCCTCGGTACGTTTTGAGGTTTTCACCCATAGGCTTTCCTCCCTGGAGGCGTATCCTTCTGAGAGCGAGAGGAAGAGTGGGTGAGACAGCGAGCGAGGCGAGCACGAGGACTGACCGTGCGCCAGGGACGCCCGACGTAGACAACTACAGCACCAGTGCGCACTCCAACGGCCACTTCTGGGGCCCCAGCTCGACGGAGGAGGGCTCGCCCCCGCACATGGGGGCCTCGCTACTCCCCGAGATGCCGCCCATCTCGGCCAGCTGGCCGTCGATGCTGGAGCCGCGGCCGACCGCGGTCAACGCGGATCTCGCGGCCAAGATGCCCTTCTTCCTGGACTACTACGAGAACACGATGTGCCCGTCGATGGTGTTCATCGACGGCCTGAACAACCCGTTCCGGGACCACATCCTGCACCTGGCCCGGGGCAGCCGCAGCCTTCAGCACGCCATCTGCGCCCTCGCGGCCTGCAACCTGCGCATGAAGCGGAAGCTGAGCCTCGGGCAGCACGGGCGCGACCTCGCCGAGTCGGTGTCATCGCCCGAGGACGCGTCGTCGGCATCGGAAGACCCGTCCGTGTCGGAGGAGTACCTGCACCGCAACCTGGCCGTGCAGCTGCTGAACGAGCAGCTCAACGACGCGACCAAGTCCAAGCACGACTCGGTGCTGGCCACGATCCTGCTGCTGTGCCACTACCGCATGGCCGAGTCCGGCATCGCCCGCTTCCACACCCAGTTCGCCGGGGTCAAGAAGATCCTGAGCATGCGGCGCGCCTCGGCCTACCCGCCGTCGCGCGACTCGGCCTGGATGGAGGCCCTGTTCACCTACTTCGACGCCATCTCCGCCAGCATCAACGACCGCGAGACCCAGCTGAACACGTCCTTCTACGGCGTCCTGCCCGACGCCCAGCTGCTGCCCCCGGGCGCCGAGAACCTCGTCGGCTGCGACCGCGAGCTGTTCAAGACGATCATCAAGCTGGGCCGCCTCAACCTCCTCTCGCAGCACCGTCCAGTGCAGAACCTCCTCAACGGCGGCAGTAATAGTAGCGTCAGCGGTAGCGGCAGCGGCAGCGGCGGTGGTAACGGCGCCGGCAACATCGCGCGGCGCTCCCAGTCCCCCCTGGGCTCTCCTCTGGGCCATGTCTACAAGCCGGGCCACCACCTCGCGCAGCAGCAGCCGCACCACCACCACCATCACCCGCAGATGAGCCCAACCGACCTCTACGACGCGTCGGCGTCGGCAGCGACAGCCACACGCTTCGACGGCAACGGCTTCGGCACCACCCTAGACGACGAGGAGCTGATGGCCGCCGCCCTGTGCTCGCCGCCCGCGTACGACGACCACCGGTCGACGTTCTGGCGCGAGTGGAAGGACGCGCGGATCGCGCTACAGTCGTGGGAGTTCGACCCGCAGCGGCTGCTGGCCTCGCTGGCCGGGCCGGGCGGCGCTTCGGGGCCGGGCACGCCCTCGCCGACGGCGGCGCAGGTGCGCGACCTGGGCTCGCTCTCGGAGGCGTTCCGGTACGCGGCGCTGCTGTACACGGAGCGGCTGGCCAGCCCCAACGTGCCGCCCTCGCACAACAACTTCCGCAACCTGGTCAGCCAGGTGGTCTACTACGCAACCAGCCTCGAGGCCGGCTCGTCGGCCGAGAAGTTCCTGCTGTGGCCACTCTTCGTCGCCGGCAGCGAGTGCGTCAACGAGCTGCAGCAGAACATGGTGCGCGCCAAGTGCCGCGAGATCTCGGCCCGCTCCGGCTACATGAACAACCTCGCCGCCCTCGACGTGCTCGAGCGCCTCTGGGCCGGCGACTGGCGCGAGGATAGTCCCGGCCGCGGCAAGCTAGCCGGCGGTATGGTCCCCGGCCGCCGCGGGCCCTTCCATTGGACCCGCTGCATCGGCGGCCCTGGCGTCGAGGTCGAGTGGATTATGTTTTAGAAGGGACTACAGGGGTCGGTAACCTTTTTTTTTTCTCTTGCGTTTCATTTTATTTCGGTTACATACTCGGCTGGGTATATATAAATGCGTCGGTACGTTACGATAACACGACTGGGACATGGGAGGATTGTCTTTTACTTTGGGTGGGCAGGGGTTGGTTCGTGTACTTGTATGCATGCGATGAAAACGAATGATATATGTAATGTAGGTAGGTAGGTAGCCTTTTTCTTGGGGGAGGCGCCGGATCTATCTTATGCAGGTTGGTTTAAACGTGCATTTGGCTTCGGGATGGGGGTAAAGGAGCCAGGCTGGCAGGCAGGCGGGATGGATGGAGGAATGGACGGTCGATTCCCGACCGATCAGCATACCTTATGCTATACATCTCAATACACAGTTTACAAGACAGACACACGCCCCCTCTCCTCACTTTTGATGGGGCCACTCGCCTCCTATCACCCCCCTTTACTTGCTTTGTCTTCTCCGACCTCCTATTAGGCACGCTAGGTACCTATAGGTAACCTCGGGGAACAGAACCCCCCAAGATAGGTAGGTACCGCGTGGCGTCGCGGTGGTATCGCAGCGTAGCGTTGCATGGAAAGGACTCCCTTCGATGCTATGCCAGCCTGCCCTCGCCCCCGTCGCGCGCAGCTCTACTCATCCCATCCCATCCCATCCCATCCCACCTTGGCTCTGTCGAGGCGAGGCGAGCCAGGGCGAGGCCGGGCTAGGCCCGTCGCAATTCATTCTAGAAGCCCCCCTTCCCTCTCTCCCTCCTGGGGATATGGTGGGCCTGTGTGCGCAGTACGGCTGTCACCTAGGTAAAGAGGTAAAGAGGTAGGCAGAGGTGCCTTGCATATGTAGGTACCTAGGTATCGATATGTACCTGCCCATGCAATTATACTCTGCGTCTGCATATCTGCACAGTCATCCGCTTACACTACTAGCTAGGTAGACTTGGATGAGCAAAAAAAGATGGGATGAACCGCCCGTGATGTGACTAAAGGATCTATGACCTGAAGACGGGACGGTGGCAAGATTCGATACCCTCATTGGGGCCCAACATTCAGTCATGTAACGGCTGCAGCAGCACTGCAATTTTGGGGGGGGGGGGGGGGGGGGGGGGGGGGGGGGGGGGGGGGGGGGGGGGGGG
>JAKLNC010000003.1:265325-280049 GCA_022813145.1 Barbatosphaeria neglecta
CCCCCCGGTTTTTTATAAAAGGATCTATTCCTTTAATCGGGGCGGGGGGCACTCTTCGATACCCACTTGGGGGCCCAAAATTACGAACTGTAACGGGGTCCCCACCAGGCCAATTTTCCCCCCCCCCCCCCCCCCCCCCAGCGGATGAGCAGCTGCCTCGACGTTGGATACCCACCATAGCTTACGAATACTAACCGACGTTTACTGCAACTTCTTGTGTCCTGTACAGCCCGTGATACCGTGTAAACCCGTGTGTATTGTACGCTGCCCGTCTTTGTTGCCCCCTTCTCCCCTTTTCTCCTTCTCGGGCAGTATTTCCAAGTCTAGATGTGGTGTACGGAGATGATCGAAAGAGGTCCTTGACTTCGGTCGCTGCCAAGGAAGCACGTGCCGATAAAGGCCGATAATGAAGCCCCTTATCTTATCGGAAGCGGGGCCCAAAAATTTCGCTGCGTTGCTCTCACTGCTCTTTCTTGCGACGGCCAAATGGTTCTTGGATGATTGATTCCTCCTGACTATCGACCGAATATAACGACCCTACGAACGAACCGCTTACTGCCTACCGCCATCCAGCCAACAGACGCTACTAGGATAAGCTAGCTAGATAGACAACAATGGGCAGAACGGTACGGCAGAAGAGGAAGAACCGGTCCTCGCGACCGGTCGTGCGCCCGAACACGCGCAATAAGAAGCAGCTCAACCCGGCGGGGAACAGCATCATTGCGCGGAACTGGTGCGTTGCCTTCCCTCCCTCTTTTTCTCCTAGTCCGGCGTACCGTGGCTAACACGGTGCCGCGCACCTAGGGATAAGAAACAGACCCTCACGCAGAACTACCGCCGGCTCGGCCTGGTCAACCGCCTGCAGAAGCCAGCCGGCGGCGTCGAGCGCTACCCTCACGAGCCGCGGCCGGATGCCGCGCCATCATCTGCAGCAGCGGCTGGCGCGGCCACGCCCTTCCAGATCGACACCACGGCCGCGGCGGTGCTGAAGGAAGTACGGGTGGAGCGCGACGCTGAGGGACGCATCGTGCGCGTGCTACGGGGCAAGAAAGACGGCGGACCGAATCCACTGAACGACCCGCTGAACGACCTGGATTCCTCGGACTCGGATTCGGATGTAGATGGAGAGGGTGGGAGTCGCAGCCACAAACAGCAGCATGACATCGAGTGGGGCGGCTTCGACGATGACGACAAGGACAACAGGGACGAGGACGACGACGAGGAGGATGATCAGAGGAAACGGCTGGCAGCCCCCCGCGTCATCCGCGAGCTGGAACGCCAGGCCCGCCGGCCCGTGGTCAAGACGCCGCGGCACCAGAGCGAGCGCGAGCGCGAGTGGCTGCACCGCCTGGTCGCGCGGCACGGCGACGACGTCGCGGCCATGGCGCGCGACCACCGCCTTAACCCGATGCAGCAGACCGCCGCTGATATTGCCAAGCGGATACGGAAGATGAGGGCCGAAGGGGGTGACGGTTCATGAGAGAGGGGTTAAGGGGTGCTTCGAGGCGTCCGGCGTTGGGGCGTTAGGCATTGGGTTAGAAAAGCCTGCAAATATAGCCCATCTTGGCCTCTTTATTGATCAGTGCTCTCCTTCCTCCCCCTAAAAGGCAAAAAGGTTCATGGGTGATACAAGATAGGAACCATTCGGATGTGACACCTGATTTTACTACCGTCAAAGAACACGTAAGGTTTATATATAGCCTCCCACTACCACTACCCAGCAGGTATATGCGGTATGCCCACCATCAAACGCCCGTAGATAATCCGCCCTAGACGATATAGTACTCTTGTCCCAATGAAGATACCCGAGTCCCATTCTCCCCACCCCCGCCATCGCCAAATCGTGGCTGTCTTTTTGTCTTCATGCATCGCTACCCTCCGGATATAATGGGTATACACACACATACACAGAGACGACATACATAACTGACCTACCTGCATCTGGCCGCCCGGCCACAAGCACCAAGCCACCACTATACTGACCGGGCTAAGCCAGCCTGGGTGCTCCCTCTCTCTCCTAGCTCTCCCTGCCACTGCCGAGTAGCGGGGGCAAGCAAGACAGCAAGCGAGCAGAGGAGGGTTTGCTTAGAGTACCCTGTCGTAGTTGGCGGCGGGGAACTTGGCCGGCCCGTCCTCGTCGTAGACGTCCTGCGCCGAGGGCGGGCGGTAGATCCGGCTCCCGGTGGCCGTTGAGGGGGCGTACGTGGAGTGGTGATCGTCGTCGAAGGGGTTACCCGTGGCCGAGTGCCCGCCGGTGACGCTGCTGCCGGCGCCGTACAGGTCGTCGTCGTGCGCGCCGCTCGCCACCGACGAGCCGGCACCGCCTGCACCCCGACCACCACCGCCGTAGGTGCTGTCGAGGTAGCCCCCGGCGTCGCTGTGCGCCTGGCGGTAGTTGTCGGGGCCGCCCTCGAGGTCGTCGTCCATATGCACGGGCGCGTAGGCCTCCTCGTCGTGCGGCGCCATGGAGAAGGCGGCCTTGTCCGGGTCGATGTTCTGGTTGGCGGCCGCGCCCTTGTCGTATCCCGGCAGCCGGTTGTTGAACTGGTAGAACTTGAGCGAGTAGATGCTCAGGAAGGTGGTGGCGGCGAAGAAGAGCCTTTCCCGCTACTGTCAGCTTTGCTCGAGAGATAACAGTTCCGCGACGACGCAGTTCCGCGACGACGCAACTCTTAGGAGGAGAAGGCGGCATACGTGACGAAGACGCCCAGGCCGACGATGGCCTTGCTCTGCGCACAGCCGTCACCGCAGAGGTTGGCCGTATCGTACGAGGCCTGCGATGCGAAGGCCGAGAGCCAGAGGATGGTGAAGAAGGCGTCCACGGCGACCATGGCTTGCGGCACGGCCATCTTGCGCGTCCGGGGGTAGCGGGGCGCGCCGATGAGATAGATCCATGCGGGTATCGACAAGAAGCACTACGACAGGCAGGCCGACGCCCAGTTAGCAGCCCCTCCCGGGTCCGTCTAGACGACAACGCAACGCACCCCCACGGCCTGTGCGTGTTTACACGACACGGCAGCCAGGGACGGGAACGTACCACGGCGAAAGGCCAGCCTACTTGCCCGTTGACGGTGGCATTGTTGGACCGGAAGACGGATATCTCGAGACACCAGCACACGAAGGCGAGGACGATCTGGAAGATGTGGAGGACTAGCTTGAGGCCGGGGACGCTCTCGGGGTCCCACTCGAACTCGTTCCACATCGCGTTCTGACGCTTCTGGCTCCGACTCCGGCTCTAGCTCGGCTTGGCTTCTTCTTCTGCTCTGCGCGAGGCGGCTATTCCCTGCCTGCTACGCTTACCAGCCCGAACGCTCGAGCCGCGATCGTCGTCTTCGCTCGGTTGCAAGTCCGTCCGATCTCAGCGCTGCCCGATCTCGAAGGAGGGCGAAGGAGGGCGGAGGAAGGCGGAGGAAGAGGATAAGCGCTTATCGGACGAATCGAATGGCGGCGGCGCCCAAGCAAGAGTTCGCAGCGGATACGGAGAAGGAGCGTCAACCACGATGGAATTAAATCGACGACGGGACGAGATACATGGCGATGGCGAAGAAGCAGGCAGACGGGCAGGCAAGCAGAAAAAGGCCTCGCGGGATAAGGGAAAAGAGAAGAGGGCAGGAGGGAAAAAAAAGGAGGGACGCGTATGTCAGCGCAGGGTTCCGTTAAAAGGGGATGCCTGCAGCGAGTGAGCGGGAGGGAGGGGGGGACTTGGAAGCCTCAGCCGCATCTCTCACGAAGGTGGTGCCGGCGGCCCATCTCGAACGAAGGTAATAAGCTGGCACCTAAACAAGCCTCATTTTTGTGCCGGGGGGGTTGCCAGGGTGGCGGGGTGCCCTTTGTCTCTGGGCTGTCTGCTTGGCGCGGCCTGCCTGCAAAGCCACGGCGCCAGGGCGCTCCGCCACGGGGCATTTACAGGGCCGGTCGAGTCGAACGGCCAGCGGCAGCGGCTGAGGGAGAGCGCTGTGGATCCGGCAGAATCAATAGCGGGCGGCGCTATACGGAACTGGGGCACAACATGTCCCAGCGCAGGCGCAGCCCCGGCGACGAGTCTCCATCGTGTTTCTTTCTCTGACTTGTACCGTTGTATTTATGTCAGCAGGCCGCCCGCTTTCGCTGACGATCAATGCGTTTCTGCGAACCCGGAGGTCCGTTTTCTCGATTCTGCTTCGCGCCCGAGGCAGAGCCTCTCGGTCACGCGCCTGAGGCTCGGTAGCGCGAGGCGCTCTGCGGCGGTTACCCCAGCAAACGGTGGAGAGGGCGATCCTTTGCGTCTCCAACGGCGGACAGACAACAGACGGACGGACGGACGGATATGACGAAACAGTCAGAAAGCCAGGGGACTGACGTACGTAGATATTTATATATCCAGCTGTGCTTCTCAGCACTTCATGCAACGACCGGGTCGGCCCTCTACCGGCTCGAGCGCTGATGTGGGAATTCCCGCCACTACGGTCGGAGAAAATCGCAGCCGGTCTGCTTTCCAAGCAGTCGACGTCTCATGCTACATCATACCTCGCGATCCCAGCTATCCACACCACGGGAGGGGTAAGGAATCCTACAACTGACGGCCCAGCTATGGACTCGGTCGAGATATTTCCAGGTTCCCTCGAAGGGTGACCCGGAACTCACCTTATCGCGCATCGCTCGGCTACGGACGTCGGGATCGGGCGAAGTACTCAGGTACTCCGTATGGAACCGCGCTTTCGGGCCGCTCAGCTCAAAGCTTATCAATCCCAACTGAAGCGGCAGCCGACTTGTTCAGCTCGGGGTGAGCCTAAACCATTGCTCGGAACTTATTATCCAGAGCTGCCTCCCCATCTTCCGTCCTCGCGATATATTTATCGGTGTTGGCTCGTTATCGTCATATACGCTAGTACGGGGCCATCGGACTGGAACCCTACCGCCGCAGCGGGACGCGATTGCGCTAGCGCCTGAGTGGAAATCTCCGCTGTAGCGCCGTCGTCGGCCACTGAAAAGGCTGAAGGAGGGGGCGCGAGGCTCTGGCTTCAGCAACTTTACTCGCACGAGCAGCAGAACGCGCTCCCCTTCCCTCCCTCCCATCCCACCTACCTAGTAGGCCAGTGGGTCCAGCAGGTAAGCATCGAGCTCGACAGCCACTACCAGAGAGGGCAGAACGAGGGACCCGCCTGGGTAGTAGACTAGACACTCTCGTCCTATCAGCTCTGTCCCACGCGCATCGCCATGGACGAGGAGCAGGCCGGTGCCGCCGCTGTCGGCGGTAACTCAACGGGCCTCCCGACCGAGACGACGCCGCTGCTGCCCGGCGCCAACGGCAGCGGGAACGGGGCCGAACTGAGGAAGAAGGCCGCGGACGAGGGCGACGATGCCGACGCTGCGTCGCTGCGGGCGGAGGGCGAGGTCAGCCCCGGGCCCGACGGAGACGAGGGCGAGGACGAGGAGGCGGTGGTCGTCGAGGGTGTGTCGACGGCGCGGGCGGTGCTGATCCTGGGCACCGTCTACGTGGGCGTGTTCGTGGGCGCGATCGACCAGAGCATCATCGCCACGCTGTCGGCGCCCATCGCCAGCGAGTTCCACTCGCTGAGCCTGCTGTCGTGGCTGGCGTCGGCGTACCTGATCGCCAACGCGGCCTGCCAGCCGCTGTCGGGGCGGCTGACCGACATCTTCGGCCGCGGGCCGGGCCTGGTGTTCAGCAACGTCTTCTTCGCGCTCGGCAACCTGGCCTGCGGGCTGGCACGCAGCGAGACGGCCATGATCTGGGGCCGCGTGGTGTCCGGCATCGGCGGCGGCGGGCTGATGGCCATCTCGACCTTCTTGGCCTCGGACCTGGTGCCGCTGCGCCACCGCGGCATCGTGCAGGGCATCGGCAACATCGCCTACGGTTCCGGCGCCATGCTGGGCGGCGTATTCGGCGGCGCCGTCAACGACACCGCCGCCATGGGCTGGCGCCTCGCCTTCCTGGTGCAGGTGCCCGTGGCCGCCGTCTCCGGCCTGCTCGTCTTCTTCCTCGTGCGCGTGCCGCCCAAGACGTCCAACCGGTCGCTGCTGTCGCGCATCGACTTCGTCGGCGCCTTCCTGCTCGTCGCCTTCCTCGTGCTGCTGCTGCTGGGCCTCAACGCCGGCGGCAACGTCGTGCCCTGGACGCACCCGCTGGTGCTGACCACCCTGCCGCTCGCGCTGGCCACCCTCGCCGGCTTCGGCTGGTGGGAGGCCCGCGTGCGCCAGCCCATCATCAACGTGTACCTGCTGCTGGACCGCACCGTGCTGACCGCCTGCCTCACCAACCTGCTCTGCACCATGGGCCTCATGATGGGCATGTTCTACATCCCCCTCTACCTGCAGGTGCTGGGCTCCTCCAGCAGTCAGGCCGGCCTGCGCCTGCTGTGCGCCCCCCTCGGCGTCTCCATCGCCTCCGTCGGCAGCGGCTACGTCATGAAGCGCACGGGCCGCTACGTCGTCCTGGGTTCCGCCTCCATGGCCACCTTCTGCGTCGGCTACGCCATCGCCGCCGCCGCCTTCCGCGCCGCCACGCCCGCCTGGGTGCCCTTCGTCGCCTTCTTCCTCGTCGGCGCCGGCTACGGCGCCATGCTGACCGTCACCCTGCTGGCCTGCATTGCCGCCGTCGACCACGCGCACCAAGCCGTCGTCACCTCCGCCACCTACGCCTGCCGCTCCGTCGGCGGCACCCTCGGCGTCACCGTCGCCTCCGCCGTCTACCAGAACCTGCTGCGCGACGGCCTCTGGGCCCGCTTCGGCGGCCGCCCCGGTGCCGCCGCCGAGATCGCCCGCATCCGCGACGACCTCGGCGAGCTGGCCCGCCTGCCCGCCGGCTGGCACGACGGCGTCATCGCCGCCTTCATGGACGCCTTCCGCGGGGTGTGGCTCACCGCCCTCGTCCTCGGCGTCCTCGGTCTCGTCTGCGTCTCCCTCATGCGGCAGCACACCCTGTACGCTACGATCACGCGACAGTGAGTCGGACCCGCTTGCGAGGCCACTTCTATGCAACAACGCACTATCGGTTGGCTGGACGAGAAGATGAAGAAGGGCATTGAAGAAGGAAGCGGTACCGCTATAAAATGTGTGCAATCTAGCTAAATGACGACGATTTGACGACCTTTTGACGATATATCCCTTACAGTCATGAAATAAAAGACTTATTTGCTACCATGAATATTTAGGTATCCAGGCGTCCGCCGGTGGGTGCGTTCCGAAAATCTACAAGTCCCTGTAGCGTCCTGTCATGATTCCTGGGTCCATAATACTGTCGCGATCCGGTCCCACCGCCTCCTTTCCCCCTTCAAGTATGCCCCTATGGTAGCAAGTCGGGGGGCAGCACGCCATGCTGAGCCTCACTATGGCAATACTGGGAACTTGGTGGGATGTCACACACAAGGGCTTCCTCACGACTCAATTCGGAGTTGTAGGTAAGTATCCGAGCTCGATAGGATAGATAATCGGGCCGATGCCCTCCTTTCTCCAGCCCATCCTTCTATGGAGGAAGAGAGGGGGAAAGAAACAAGGGATATTTCTAAACGGACATGGGGTTCAAGTAGGTACGTGCGGAAACACACCACAAAATCTTACAATCTCGAGTCCCGAAGAAGACACCCTTTTTGCTCTTTTTCGCCCCTACATTGGTGGTATCTGTGCCCGCGATGTTTTTTCTCGCGGTAAGTTGTACCCCTTGCGTCACGTCACGGCACTAGCCTATTTCGCGAGCTCCTCGAGGATGGGCTTCTCGAGGGATTCGGGCTTCGTCGTGCTGGCCCAGCGGCCCTTAACCTCGCCGGACTTGGAGATGAGGAATTTCTCGAAGTTCCACTTGCTAATAGTGGGGGCCAGTCAGTACGCCATCGCTTCTATCCAGTATCTCGTTTTTTTTTTTTTTTTTTTTTACAAAAAAAGGAAAAAGGACGGGAGGGAGAGTACTGACACAGCCTTGATGCCCATGATGCCCGGACGGCTGTCCTTCAGCCACTTGTACAGCGGGGTGGCGCCTTCGCCGTTGACGTCGGTCTTGCCCAGGATGGGGAAGGTCACGCCGTAGTTGACCTGGCAGAAGTTCTGGATGTTGTCGTCGGTGTCGGGCTCCTGGCCGCCGAACTGGTTGCAGGGGAAGCCGAGGATGACGAAGTCGTCGCCGTGCTTGGCCGTGATGTCCTTGTACAGCTTCTCCAGGCCGGCGTACTGCGGCGTGAAGCCGCACTTGGAGGCCGTGTTGACGACCAGCACGACCTTGCCCTTGTACTGCGACAGGTCGAGCTCCTGGCCCTTCTCTGTTTTAGGCGTTAGCTGCAGCCCAGGTAAAGGAAGCAGCACCTAGCAGCACCTCACGTAGTCTGCCCTCGTATGGCAGACAGGCGACGTGATAGCGACAGCACGGGAAAGGAGAGAGCTGGCGGCAGGGGCGAAAACTCACTGTCCAGCGGCTTGAAGTCGTAAAAGGTGGTTGCAGACGCCATGCTTCCGATCTGTCGTGGCCGGCTAGGAGTGATGCGGCGATATTGTGGCTTTCTCGCGGAAGGTACGGGTACGAGCAGAACTGCTGCTGTGGCGCGTGGGGAGAAACGGATCAAGGTCGATATCGGCGGTCCGGTCTGAAGGCTGCGAGGGCGGGCAGTTGCCAGAGTATTTAATCGGAGACGGAGACCGGGACGAGGACGGGGGTGCAAGGGTGTGCATGCAAGACGATTCGAGGATGATGCGAGTTTCATCGTCTCGGCCGACGATAGGTGGTAGGGGGAGGTAAGCAGCCAGCGCGAACTGAATGCACCCGGACGTTACGGATGGAAGGCGCTGCAACCCGCTGCCCGCTGCGTATGCCGCGGTTGAACAGCGTCACGGTACCTGGTCCAGGCGGGGCCGGGCAGGTCGAGGCAGCCCGGGAAGCTCCCGTTCCGAGTCCAGTTCGGATTTCTCATCGAGCAGGCGGTGGTCGGTGGCGGCTTTGGCGGGGAGTTCGTTCTGTAACCCCGCCTAACACATGCTGGAAACTTTTCCTGCAGCGGCCCATTGACGTAATGGGGGGGGCTGTCCAGTCCAGGCTGGGCGTCGCAAAGTCGGCCGATTCAGTTGCTCCGCTGGCCGTCTCCAGCCCATTCTCGGGCCCCAGTCGCAATGCGGAATATCAATCCGGAAAGGCCCCGCCGACTCTTGAAGCAATTCTCCTTTCGCACTAGGGGACTTGCTAAGTATTGTTATGCAGCTGTGGAGCGAAACTCCCCAACGTGATCGCTAATGCATGTATCTGGTAGTGTGGCTTATACCTAAGCTAGGCCTCCTACCCAGCATCATAAACCTCGAACCTAAGTGCCTAGGCATCTCAAAGCCTCTGCGTTGCGGGCGGTTTCTAGTGGGGTCAGCAGAGCAAGGGTGCCCACCTACTAGGTACTCAAGAAAAAGTAATCCAGATACCTCCAGGCACTTGAGGCCGTCACTGATAGCTCAGGCCAAAGGAATGCTGCTTGTTGGGCGCTGCCAGGGCCAGGTATCATACATGCTATTGTCTCTGGTCAAAGTTGCTGCAGGGATCTCCAGGCTAGGTTGGTTGTTCCCCGCAGATATCTGATCGCCTGTAGATAACATGGATGGGAGCTGTCATGGCGATAAGTGCTGGAGTGCGCTACAGCTGGGAGCTGCTGTGGAGCTTGGGCCAACAAAGCAACTAACTGCCTGCTTCTGCCCAAACGCCCTCTCTTTTCTCCCATTCCCTTTCAGTCCTCGTCACTTTATTTCAGGCATGTCCTACCTTTGTCGCTCTCGAACCAAGAAAATGGATTGACCAGGTATAGTCTACGTCGGTATTGTCGCAAAGCGCTTTCTTCATTCTGCTTTCGGCGTCGGGAAGGGCCTTCCTTTCCTTGGCCGCCGCCATGGAGACCACGCGGAGAAATATCGTCATCGTCGGTATGCCGCTGCCCTCCGAGCTACTCCCCGGCGCTAACCACAGCGTATCTACTTGATATATAGGACTGACTTTCATGCCTCTTCAATCGCAGGCGGCGGCATCATCGGATCTACGACTGCCTACTTTCTGACCCGCCATCCCAAATTCGACCCAGCGATCCACCGTATCACCCTCCTCGAGGCTACTACGATCGCTGCCGGTGCGTCGGGCAAGGCCGGCGGCCTGCTCGGCCTATGGGCTTACCCGGTGGAGCTGGTTCCCCTATCTTACCGGCTGCACAAGGAACTGGCCGACGAACATGGCGGTGCCGAGCGGTGGGGCTACCGCCGAGTGGGCTGCGGGAGCCTGAGCGCAACAGTGAAGAGCGTCGGCCAGCCATCGACGAAGCCGCCGCGGACTTCTAACGGCAACGGCACGGGCGGCCAACAAAAGGCAAATGGCAATAGCAGCAGTCACGGCAGCGGAGATGCCAATGGTGATGGTGCTGCCGCTCCGCTGCCCATCCAATCCAAGATGGAGGGAGAGGAGGCCAAGGAATGGGAGAAGCTGCCCAAGCAAGACGCGCAGGCAGCTGGCCTACTACAGCCGTCGCCCGTGCCGGCGGACCTGGACTGGATCGACACTAGCCTCGTCGAAGACTACGACGAGATGGGTCGGCCGGGCTTTACCGAGACGGCCCAGGTGCACCCCTTCCAGTTCACCACAGCTATCGCAGCCCTGGCCCGGGAGAAGGGCGTCGAGATCAGGTTAGGGGCGAAGGTGACCAAGATCAACTACAGCAAGTCCGGCGTGGAGAGTGTCGAGTACCTAGAGCGTAAAGCGAACCTGACGAAGACGGTCGGAGACGTCACCGACGTTGTGGTCACGGCCGGACCCTGGACCGGGGTGCTTCTACCCAAGACCAAGGTCGAAGGCCTGAGAGCCCACAGCGTGGTCTGGGAGGCCAGCGTGGCCCCCTACGCCGTGTTCACCAACATCCAGCTGCCCAAGGACTTCGCGCCCGAGCACCGGGCGGCGAAGGGCCAGAGGTGCAAGCACAACGGAAACGTGGACCCCGAAATCTATGCGCGGCCGAATAACGAGGTGTACGCCTGCGGTAAGTCCTTAGCCCTGCTGAGCCCTTCTCCCTCGTCTCCCCCCTGTGAGGGAGGCCTTCAGGTTGTGCAAGTGTGCTGAGCTGGAAGGATCCAGGCGAGCCCGACAAGACCGTACCCCTGCCCCCGACGGCAGACATGGTGCAGTGCGACGAGGCCCAATGCGACGATATGGCCGCGTACGTGGCCACCATCAGTCCCACCCTAGCCGCCGCGCCGGTGAAGACGAAACAGGCTTGCTACCTCCCCCAGCACGTGCGCTCTGGTGACGAGCGCCCGCCTCTGATTGGTCGCACCTCGACTCCGGGCCTGTTTGTGGCTTCGGGCCACACATGCTGGGGCATCCAGAACGGCCCGGGCACGGGCTGCCTCATGGCCGAGATACTCCTCGATGGCGCCGCTCGGAGCGCCAACATCGACAGATTCGATCCGCGCAAGTACAAGATCTGATGTCGGCTGTTCGATATATGGTCTGATCTGATCCGATTTGATCTGATCCGAACTGACCGAACTGTTTCGGATCGAATGAGCCGTCCCAGCCGCCCGTGCCATCCTGTCCATGCCTTCTATCTTTTTTTATTCATCCTTTTGCCCCTCAACCTCATCTCGTCGGACGAAAGGAGATATCATGGCAAGGTACTTTGTTTACCTTTGAAGCTACTACCTGGTACCTATCATGTACCAGTGTAGATACATGTATCTGTCTACACCCCCACCTACAATACTTGACTCTACTACGTACTGCCTGCGTAACAGTATCTGGCACGAATGAGTGTGAGGGGAGAGAGAAGAGAGGAGAGGGAAAGGCGAAGGAGGGGGGGATGAGAAGAAAGCGTGGGGGTGGCGATCGGAGAGAGAGGGGTGTGCGAGGGGGAGGCGAGGGGGGGGATGAATGCTAAGCGCGCGCGGGATACTAGTGGGCTGGCCAGCTTGTTCAGGACGGAGCAAGAGAGGGGGGAAGGGGGCTAAAAGCCCGGGCACATGATACCTAGGAACCGGGGCTGCTGATCCGAGTCCCAGAGGGATGGTTCGCCCGCACCCCGACGCCCTTCCAATGCACGGGCCCGATCACCCGGTCGGCCGACTGGCCACACCCGCGGGCCTCCTCGCCTACCACTCCTATTAACCTGGCCTTACAGGTTCTCTATAATACCCTAACCTCTCTACCTTCCTACCTTTCTGCCTATAGGTAAGTCCAAGCATACAGTATCTATATAGAGCGGGCGTGTTGGGATGGTAGCTTAACAAAGACGGGACCGATGCCCTACGGAGGTTGTCCCTCTAGCATTTCTGGTCTGAGGGGGGAAGATGCTGGGGGCCAGTTCATCACTGCGGCAGCGCTTCAGCTTCGGCCGTAACATGTACCCCTACGGGAAAGTAAACAGCATACTCAGTCCTGCTCCTCCTACCATAGCAATACCCCCTTCCTACAGTATACCACGAGAATAATTAGGTCAGGTAGTGCACGCATAAGATTCGCTCATTATTATACCTGTTCGTCTATGGCGTAGGAAAACCGACTCGAAAAATCACATGGCCATCCTCCCTCGCCTCTATGCATGATATTACCTGGCGTAGAAACGAGAAAGCAACAACAATAGCTGGAACCTCCCGTGCGACGAAGAAGCGTCGGAAAAGGGCAGAGGATTAACGAAAGTAAAAGGACGCCTCCACCCGCCCGCGCGCCCCTTTTCTCTACCTCACGCGCCCTCCCTGACCCAAAAGACACTGCGCGACAGAGAGTAGTAACCCACACCATCTTTGCTGTCATAAATGCACCTACGTGATGAGGGAGCGTGGTGACGCCCAATGGGGGGTGGAGAGCGAGTAAGGCCTGGCCGGCGGAAACCCGATAGGAGCGGATGGTGATGTGAAAGGTACGTGGTGGTGGGTGTGACGGAGGAGAGCAGGTGTGGTGGTGGTAGTGGTGGTGGTAAGTGGCGCTCCGAACCGGAGAAGGTCAGACCCACTGGGACACACCGTTCGCTGCATGTAGAAATGTACATACTGCTCGGCGTGTGTAGTAGCTGTACGTAAGGCCGTAAGTAAGCGCATGGATCAGGGGCTCCACCCCTTATTAACCGACGGCTCCTTTATTTTCTTCTGGGTTTTATGTCTTTATTTCGTTTCGTAAGTACCCCGGTCTCCCTTTATAGCGACTTTTCGATCTTCATGACCTCGCTGATGCCGTCGGCAATCGCGGCGATCTTGGCCTCGTCGAGACGTTTGAGCGGCCGCCGCGGGTGGCCTCCGTAGCCGAAGTAGCTCTGGATGGCCTGCTTGGTGCCGGCGATGGCGGCCTTGGTGAGGAACCAGTCGCCGCGCGAGAGAACCTTCTGCAGGGCAATGGCCTCGTCGGTCTTGCCCTGGGCGTACAGGTTCCAGACACGGGCGCACACCTTGGGCATGACGTTGGCGCCGCCGGCGATGATGCCGCTGCCGCCACTGACCAGCGTCTGCACGGTGAAGTCGCACATGCCGCCGAACGCCATATAGCCGGAGCCTTCGGAGTGGGGGGTCTTGGCCTCGGTGGCCAGCGCCACGCGCGTCAGCTTGCCGGTGTTGCCGCAGGTGAACTTGGTGCCGACGATGTTGGGGTGCTGGGCCAGCCGAATCAGCAGGTCCGAGTCCATGTCGATGCCGGCCACCGCCCCCGGGTAGTTGTACAGGATCAGCGGCAGGGGGCTGTCGTCCGCCACGCCGACGAAGTAGCTGTACACAGCCTCCTCGTCCATCAGCCCCCGGAAGTACGAGGGCGGGAGCAGCAGCACGTAGTCGCCCCCGGCCTCCTGGGCCAGCTTGCAGAGCTCGACGGTGCCCTTGACGCTGCCCTCTGTCGCCCCTACGATGATGGGCGCCTCCGTGAACCCGGCAGCGTCCAGCGCCTCCCTCGTGGCCCGCGTCACCGCCAGCTTCTCCTCGCGTGTGCAGTGGATGGCCTCGCCGTTAGAGCCCATCGTGACGAGTCCTACCAACCCGTCGCGGACCAGGCGCTCGGCGTGCTTCTTGATGGTAGGGATGTCTAGCTCCTCCGTCTCCGGGTCGAAGAAGGTCATGGTCGGGGCGTAGATGCCACAGGGCAGCGGGCGCCGGGAGGTCGTGTGACCGTTGGCCGCGGATCCATTGTGGACAGTCATGGTGAATTGGCGGGAGAGAGAGTGCGCAACGCGGGTACAAACGAGACGATGCGTAGGACAAGAGAGACGCGAGGGCGCGATGCGAACGATGGGGAGGTGGGATATAGAGGTGGGGGAGGAGGAGAAGGAGCAGGAGGATGACGATGACGACGAGGAAGAGGAGACCCGGGCAAGGAGAAAAGAGAACCGAGGGGGGGCCTTTCTTATAAGACAGGGAAGGATGGCCTGGGGGCGAGGACCACGCTTTTTCATGACCTAATAGTTTGTGATAGCAGATGTAGCGGGGGGTGGGACGTGTTAGAAATATAAATGCCTGACCTGTTTAGCAGGTTTGCTCGTAAGGACATTGGCCCGAAGGAGGAACCACATTTTTTTGCGGTTCGTGTTCGGGCGTGTCCTTTTTTTCCCTTTTTCTTTACGCCTCCCTTCTTCCCTTCCCGAGCGCGAGGCAGACAAGGCAGGGTCCCGAAGAAGGCTTAGCCTACCTGTGGGGGGGGGGGGGGGGGGGGGGGGAGGGGGCCAGGGGGGGGTGTGGGGTGGGGATGTTGGTGCAGAAAGCGGTGTGCAAAAACGCCCCATATGTGGTCAAGACCCCCACTGGGGGGGGCCCCCG